>CAUYLG010073393.1:0-110061 GCA_963573385.1 Cacajao melanocephalus
CGCCTGCTGGGGCCAGGCTACCGCCTGCTGGGGGCAGGCTACCGCCTGCTGGGGGCAGGCTACCGCCTGCTGGGGGCAGGCTACCGCCTGCTGGGGGCAGGCTACCGCCTGCTGGGGGCAGGCTACCGCCTGCTGGGGGCAGGCTACCGCCTGCTGGGGGCAGGACCGGAAGTCCTGTGGGCGGGCTCGGCGGCGGCGCGGCGGGATTGGCTGGGGCCGGCGGCTGCGTAGTTCGTTGGGCAGAGGCTCAGGCAGCTAAGCGGGACGCGGGATGGGGTTTGGGTACTGTACTGGGGGCGAGGCGGAGAGGTGGGCGGCAGTTGGGGTGCGGCGAGTGTAGTACGCTAGGGTGCTTTCGGGTCCCCACTGCAGCCCCCGGATGAGCCCACAGTATTTTCCTTATATGATCAGGTCCCATTGCGGGCAGCGCCGCTTGCCCGGAGCCTGAGAGGATTATGAAAACGTGGCGAGCGGAGTGGTGATGGGGGACCCGGAGCTGGGGCGTGAGGAGCAGCGGGTGAGGCTGGGCGAGAGGGAAGTCTAGTGAGGCTTCTGCCGCGGTTACTGTGAGCTCTGGCCGATGATGACGAGACCACTGCGCAATCTGAGTTCTGGGAACCAGGTGATGGAGTGTGTTCTGAGAACAGACTGAGGCCGGGCGAGCAGGAGACGGCCTGTGCAGCGGAGAGGCGGAGAGCCCCTCGGTAGCAGGGCTTAGAAGGCCGTGCTGCCTAGGGCTTCTTGGCGTGGGGGTGGTGGTTGGCAAGGACGGTTTCTCTGAGTGTTCAGCGAATGCCAGGCTTTGAATCCTGCTTTTCAAACGCTTTGGTGGTACTCTTGCAGTGTTTTTTCTAATCCAGATTTTTATTATGAAAACTTTAAAGTTTACAGAAAAGTGGAAAGACTTGTACAGTGCAACACATATCGACCACCTATATTCCCCAGTTGTTAACATTTGCTATATTGCTGTCCACCTGTTCTTCCATCAAACCATCTTATTTTTTTTTAATTTTTAAATTTTATTTATTTATTGAGACGGAGTCTTCGCTTTGTCGCCCAGGCTGGAGTGCAGTGGCGCAATCTCGGCTCACTGCTACCTCCCAGGTTCAAGCGATTCTCCTGCCTTAGCCTCCCAAGTAGCTGGGATTACAGGCACGTTGTCACCACGCCAGGATAATGTTTTGTATTTTTAGTAGAGACGGGGTTTCACCGTGTTAGCCAGGATGGTGTTGATCTCCGGACCTCGTGATCCGCCTGCCTCGGCCTCCCAAAGTGCTGGGATTGCAGGCGTGAGCCACCGCGCCCGGCCCCATCTTATTTTTTTTTTTAACGCAGACCTTAGTACTCTACACCCATGAACACATCGGCATACGTTAAGTATTCATTTACAGTTCTTTTAAAGGCAAAATATCCATGCAATCAAATGTATAAATCTTAGACAAGCTTCGCAAATGTGTTCACTTTTGTACACACTTTTCTATTCAATTTGCCCTCCACATATTTAAGAAAGGTTAAGTATCACAACTTCCCACCGCAGACCTCCATCGGCAAGTCTTTCCAAATGTACTGTTTTCTCTAATGGGAAATGTCACTAATGAGTGGATTCTAAAACCATTCAGGGAAAGGTTTACGTATATTAAAACACGTAAATATATGAGAGAATGTTTACATAGTCTAGCACGACCCAGGCATAGCTCTGTGTTTCAGATTAGTTCCTGGATGTCAGGCTGCTTTTCTCTTTCTGAACTGTTACTAAGTAAGTGTATCTTGTATGACATTTGCCTCTTTTCCAATGCGATTTTCCTGTTGAGGCTCTGAGGCTAGTCCTAAACCTCTGAGTATGAGCTGAAGGCTTTTCTCAAGTGATAGTATTCTTTGGTCAACCACTCAAAAAAGTGAATCCATCTTTAGGTTGGAAAGTGGATTCAAAAGTCAACTTTTCACTGCACAGTGTACAGCAAGACCCTACATAACGTTTCATTCAACGCCATTTTGACATAATGTTGGTGAGAAAAAAAGAATGGCTTCCAGGCCAGAGCCATTGTGTGTGGAGTTTGCAGGTTCTCCCTGGGGGTAGCTAGTCAGGCATGAGCAGGGCAGGAGGGGGCTCCCTTCTCCACACACACACACACCAGGAGAATTGGGCAACCATCTGGTGATGGTCAAGGCTGTTGTTAACTTTCTAAAGTAGTAATTGGTTACAGTCGGCACCAGGGAAAGGCAGTCTCCTAATAGACAGAAAACACCTGAAATTGGTGATTGGCCACTTCCTGACAAGATCTCAGGAGTTGAGAGAAGTAATAGAAGACCCCAAAAGTAGGCCAATGTATAAAACCCCAAGTCAAAAGGTTAAGCTGCGCTTTTGACTCTTTCAAGTCACCCACTTGGCTCTCTTCCAAATGTACTTTCCTGCCTTTCACTCCTGCTCTAAAGCTTGCCTTGGTCTCTCCTTCTGCTGTATGCCCCTCAAATTCTTTCTTCTGAGGTGGCAAGAATTGAGGCTGCTGCCTAATTCATACAGACACGAATATGTTCCACTGATGAGATCCCCATGACTGTTTTCTTTGGATTCTCCAGTTTCCTCCCATGTGCCAAAGCTGTATACGTGAGGTGAATGGGTGTGTCTAAGTGATCCCAATCTGAGTGTGGGTTTGTGAGCACACTCAGTGACAGGATGGGGTCCTTTCTAGGCATGGTGCCTGCCTGGCACCCTGAGCTGCCAGGAGAGGTGGGCCCTCAGTGACTCTGAATTGGAATAAGTGGGCAAGTAACTTTCTCATTTGTTTTTATTAATCTTTCTGAAATGTATGTATAGTTTTCATTTCAGTGTTTAATACTAGAAGTGTTTTGGTCTTTATTTAGAAGTTTGGTGATGTTTTGGCTGGGCGCAATGGCTCACACCTGTAATCCCAGTATTTTGGGAGGCCGAGGTGGGCGGATCACTGGAGGCCGGGAGTTTGAGACCAGCCTGGCCAGCAGAGTGAAACCCCATCTCTATAAAAATACAAAAAAAATTAGGCAGGCATGATGGCCAGACACCTGTAATCCCAGGTATTCTGGAGGCTGAGGTGGGAGAATTGTTTAAACCCAGGAGGCAGAGGTTGCAGTGAGCCGAGATCTCACCACTGCACTCCATCCTGGGCAACAGAGCAAGACTTTCTCAAAAATAATAAAGTTTGATGTTTATGTGACCATAAATATGTTGTAGGGACTGAACTTACATCAACTAGCTTATGTTAAAATTGGTGTCATTATATGTCATTTTGTTTCTACTCATGGTTTCCTAGAACCTATCAGTGATGTCAAGGACCAATAATACTGTGACCATTTTTCTGTATGATGAAATATTTCAACAGTGTTCTCCAACGATGGATGTTTAAGGGCACCATCCCTGGAGATGTGTCTTCTTGTATATTTTTAGGTGGGTCAGGTTAACAATGGGCGTTGAAGGGCACCATCTCTGGAGATGTCTTGTTCCCTAAATTTGGGTGTAAATTTTAGAAAATATTTCCAGGTAATTTTGATGTGTGCTCCTAGTTAAGAAAAAATGTATCCATATAGATGTTCAGTTTATAAAAAAAAATTATAAAAAAATTTCCATATAGATGTTCAGTTTCTGGGCTCTGTATTCTGTTCCACTGGTCAATTTTTCCATCTCTGTCATTCTCACATATCTTAATTACTGAAATTCTTTAAGTCTCGATGCCTACTAAGGAAAGCTTTCCACTTTCTCAAGGAGGGTCTTCCTTATCCATGGGCCTCTGCTCTTCCATATAAATCTTACAATGAGCTTGTCAATTTTCACATAGAAACAGTTGACGTTAATTTTTAATCTATAGATCAACTTGGGGACAACTGACAAACTTCTAGTGGTATGGAGTCTTTGGATCCATGTTCCTAATTTTTTCTCCATTTTAATATTGTCATTGTTTTTCACTTGTATTTTACAAACTTCCTCCATACAGATCTTGTGTCTATTTTCTCATTGATTTTTCATGCATAAAACTGTATGCTGTTATACATAGCATTGGGCCTATCTCTGCACTCCTTGTTCTGTTTCATTGATCTATTTGTCTTTGCCTACACCAAAACTGCCTTTAATTTCATAGTTGTAAAGTAATTGCTCAATAAGCCTTGTTATCTTAGAGTTTCTTCCTACCCCCAACTTTTGGACTGTAAGATGCCGACCTCTGGTTTAAATGATCATGACACATATTAGAATATAGACCCCATAATGAAGCTTCTCAAGAGAGCATTACAAAGAAACTTTGTTGACCTGTAGCTGCAGAGTTTTAAATTTCATTTAGATTTGGCACAACACTTTATTCAAAAGTATTTATTTCCACAAATTTTTATCCACAGCTAAATATTACAGTGACTATTACAAGCATTTTTTCTATAAACAAAGGTGTAGTTTACAGATTTGTTCAAAGTGGAAAAATATTTTCATCAGTATTTCTTCCATGGTGTCAGATTCACCCCTGAATATGATCTGAACTCTTTTGGAGAAGAAGTCCTTCATCTAAACGTCAGTTGGTGGCAAAATGTTATATTCAGATCTGGATTATTCTGAAACAATGTCATTTTAGAAAGTAGCTTAGTTTCATTTCTGATTGATCCCCTTTGTTAGAATTAGGAACTTTTTTTTTGGACAACAATCTTTTCTACCTAATGACCTTTATAATAGTAAAAAACAGTCCTGTGTTTGTCATTGGCATTAACCTCTGTCTACACCCTCTAATTCTCTAATTATGGCACCAGTGGGTACAAAAAGTGAATTATGGTTATTGGGCTCATGCAGCAAATTAACTGGAGAAACTTACCACAAATATTCTGTGAAGAACTATAAGGTCTCGCCCCATGCTGTCACCTTTTCGTGACCATTTAGATACGTAGGCATTATACAAATGCCTCAATTTAGGACACCCTTGCTGTCTTAGTAGGTTAAGAGTATGAAAACTTACTTTTGCAGAAGAAATTCTAATTTATTGGTAATGTATGAAGGATCTAAGTATTTGATGAATTGATGGTAGCAGCATTAATTTTTTTTAAATGTTCCAAGCTCCTAGTTTTTTGCCTTTTTTTTTTTGTAAGTCTTAAAATTTAGTACTAGGGAAATCAAAGGAAGCAACTTCATGGAAAGGGGAAAACATCTAGCTTTGAGTCTAATCTGCCTCCCAGGCGAGCCTACAGGTACTGGCACTCTAAGTGCAATGATGATGGCACAAGGAAAATGCATGTATGGAATATGCTTGTCGGCTTCAGCAATGACTCATTTGTACATACACATTTACTATAAGTAAACAGATCCCTTATAATACTTAAAACACAAGTTTTTTGATCTATAAATATTTGATTCTTAATATTTAAAATGCTTCTAATGTTTTAAAAGACAAAACTCCACCATGATATCACGTTGAACATTAAAATTGTTCCCAAAGCAACACTTATTTCAGAGAAACAATTGACAAGTCAGTTATCTTAGTAACTGCTAAAGGCACCTGGTGAGAAAAGTGTCAACTAAATTTTAAATACTAAAAAATTAAAGAGACATCTAATGCAGATTTCAAACCTTTATGTTGAATTGTTAAAGAGTCATTACTGGTTTCATGACACTGATAAGTGTTTGCATTGAAATGACTTTTAAAAATGCAGAGAAAATGCTAACAAAAGATTATAGAGTTCCTCTAAAGATGCTTCTTCTAGCCTCCAAGTATTAAATAAGGCAGATCTAAATATTAAGTACATATAAAGTATATATTTGTTAGTCATCTATAAATTTTAAGTACAATTCCAGTGATATATACCTTTATCTTTTGGAATAGAAGAACTAAATCTTCCATTTCTTAGGCTAAATGGACTATTCATAAGGTCCTTCCCACCCCATTTATTCTAACTGCCAAGCTTTTATTCAGTAAGCTCTTGGCACCTAGTGATTAACCACTGACAGCAGAGAGTAGTGATCAACAGAGACAGAGAGAATGATGGTGTAAGACAGAATATAAGAACAGTAAGCCACTGTATTTGTGGAACCACTGCATGTCAAAACTCCTTAACACTCTAACAAGGCAATTTTGGTCTTTTAAAATTAAGGACAGTTCTTACATAAGAGACTCAGTTTCAAACTAAAGTGCATCAAAAAGCAAATTATACTTCACAAACAACTTTATAGAGGTAGCCACAAACCCAGTTGTTTTAGATTGGCGTTCTAAACAAAGTCAGCCTGTGGATCCATGGGTGAGTGTCATGGATGTCAGTGATTATGTAACTATAACTGCAAGAAAAAGGCACAGCTCTGCAGATGCCCAAGAGAAGCTGGGATGTTTAATGTGAATGTAGAGGGGATAATGCCTACAGTAACCAATTGGAACACAACTGTTAGAGCCTTAACCCAGGCTAAGGCTGGGTTAAGCCCCAGGAGATGTGGAGAATGACTGAGGAAGCTGTGCTCCAAGGGCACAGTACAGAAGGTAGCTTGGAGTCTGTTGTGTTTCCAAGAGCCTTTTAAGTTGGGTGGTTGAGTAAAAGAGGGTGGAGGCAGGGTGTTCTACTTCCAATTCATGGATAAATCTTATTTTCTCAATGTAATACAGAGTCTGTTCTTCTATGATTTGCAAACACCATTTGTTCTTATGGGAACAGCATACAGTTATCAAGAAATAGGGAAAAGGCAGTAAAAAAAATTTGTGGAAAGAATATGTGTTTCTAATTGAATACTTGCTTTTGAAGAGTCCGAAAACAAATAAAAAAGAATTCTACGAGCAGCAAATATCTAAGCCTGTTATATAACTGCATTACTTTTTTAAAAATCCTTATTTCAAAGGAGAGATACAATTCTTGTTTGCTAAAATTTGAAAAATGTTGAAAATAACCTGAAAAGGGAAAGTTGACCTAAGCCATTTTATTCTCTTAAAAAAAAAACAACCCAAACTTTTGTATAATAGTGATCCCTGAACTGATTATTTTTGAAGATTTTTCAGATGATCTGATATGCAGGTTTTCATTTGTTTTATAGTAGAGCATTATGTGATGCTCTTACTGGAGGTTTAATGACATTAAGAGATTAAAAGGTTTCATATTGACTTGTTTGGGTTTTACATCTATCAATAAAACAAGTTATCCTTTTCTAATATTTAGCTTATAGGCATTTTTGTGAAAGTTTTGTGGGACTTGGAAAGTGTATGGACTAGCTTCAGAAAAAAAAAAAAACATTTTCCATCTTCCTCAATTGGAGTTAGGGATAACAGCATTTTAATCATCTCTTCCATTAAACCAAGATGACACAAAAGCATCTGATCACAGTGAGGACTGGCACTTCTAATTTTGCTTCAGAAACTGGTACTCAACATGTCTGGTCTGGAGGTCAGTTACACCACTGTCTTTGTATAATCAGCCATTAAAAAATATTTTGGGGACATTTCCTAGAAGTTGCATCCCCGTATTTTTATTCTTAAAACACGTCACCACAAACTCAACCACACCTATGGTTTGCAAACTTTGGGAAATGTTGGTATATGTCATTATCATGGTTATTAGTACGATTATTTGTTAAAAGTCCTTTGAAGGTGATTTATGTGACTTATATATATTTAGTATTTTAATTTGGACATTCTCCAGTTATATGCAAACTAGGTAGCTTCATTTTATAGAATTGGCACCTTTTATATGGTTATGGGGACTGCTTGGTGTCTATAAATTATGTATTCTTGGACTAAAATCAAACTTAAAATTTTCCACATTTCAAGTGTTTTTATTCTGAGCAGTAAAATTTTCCATATTTCAAGTGTTTTTATTCTGAACAAAAATAATGACATAGTTGTGTCTAATTCTGTATAGTTCAGCACCCTCCACAGGCTATCAATCTCTGATTTGATCTACTTTTATCAGATTTAACAGATCCTTGAATTTACTGTATATACTTCCTTCTTGCTCACATTGGGAATCAAACTAATGCTGGAAACATGCATCTTCAGACTTCATTGAGGAACTCCAGATTGAGACACGCTGGGATGTGGATTGAGTCCATGGTTAGAGAAGATGGATTAAATGGGAACAAAACAGGAAACATGTGCTTGGCATCTAACAGCAGTTGCTGAGGGTCATTCCGTTCCTGTAATTGTGCCTGTGGGGAAGAATAAGACCATGTAAAGTTTGAGTACCCCTAAAAATAGCCAGTTTAAGTGAATTCAAGAGAGTGAGTTGGCATATATGATGGAATTATTTCTAAGACAATTAGGTAGGACTTCAGGACCAGGAGAATGTGATCTCCTTACCCTTGAGGTATTTAGTGGGGAGAGAAGCGCTGACTTAGGCTTCTTGGAGATCAGAGTAAGTACTCTCCAAATTCTTTAAACATTTTTCTATCTAAGGGAGAATATAAAATATGTCTCAGGTGCAAACCACATGGGGAGGCATGTAGTGAAGTGGCTAAGGGCATGGGTTTTTCAAGATAGACAGCCTGAGCTCTAATCCTGGCACCACCCTGGACAAATTCCTGAACCTTTCTATGCCTCTGTTTCTTTACCTGTAGAATGGAATGGGAGAGGAGTACAGCACATAAAATGGCAGAGTAGGGGTTGGTCCCTCCATTGAAGCTACCATTGAACTATAAACAACTATAAGCAGTGATTGTCAACTATCTCATAACTCTGGAACTCAGTTGGACATTTATAACAACCAGGACAGTGCTTGATAAAGGGAGAGGCTGCTGATGTTTGCTAAGAGAAATGTGTGTGTGACCCAGCTACTATCCCCCTTTCCTTAGCTCCGCTGAAGCTATGGGGATAGCAGTCCACATTCCTGGAATAGCTAGCTGGTGCCAGGGCAGGCAGTGGGATGTTGTCCTCAAAAAATTTGGGGTTGTGCAGTTTGGTTGATCTGGTGGGTACCACCAGATGCCTGCCTGTCTTGGTTTAGGCATTTCTTGGGATGCAGTGGCTTCCAATAGTGGCATGACTTGGAAAATATAAATGGGCTGCTTCCTCTCTATTTGAAGCCAGACATTTTGGGAAAAGTACAAAAACTGAAAAAAAAAATTCACTAGAGGAGTTTTAACAGTAGACTTGAGCAGGCAGAAGAAAAGATCAGTGAATTTGAAGATAAAGCAATTTAAATGATCCAGTGTGAGAAGAAAATAAAAATAATGAGGTAAAAATGAACAGAGCCTAACAGACCTATTGGACACCATCAAGTGTACCAACATACACATTACAGAAGTACCAGAAGGAAAAGGGGAAGAAGCAGGCAACAAAATATTTGAAGAAACAATGCCTGAAACTTCCCAAATCCAATGAAAGACATGTATGTAATCATCCAAGAAGCTCAAAGAATTCCAAGCAGGATAAAGGCAAAGAGATTTCACAGTGAGACACATTATACTAAATTGTGAAAACCCTAAGACGAGGAGGGAGTCTTGAAGGCAATGAGAAAGAAGTGACTTGTCACATACAGTTCTAGGAATCCCCACAGATACCCAAGTCCATGGATATGCAAGTACTGCAGTCGGCCCTGCAGAACCCACAGATATAAAAAGTTGTCCCTCCATAGCTACAGGTTCCGCATCTTGTTAATACTAAATTTTGGATCCGTGGTTGGCCGAATCTGCAGATATGAAACCTGTGGATATGGAGGGCTGACTGTATAAGGTATCCTCAAATAAGATTAACAGCTGTTTTTTCATCAAAAACCATTAGGAGGCAGTGGGATGATATAGTTCAAATTGAATCTTCAGATTCAATGCAATACCTATCAAAATCCCAAGGATGTTTTTCGCAGAAATCTAAAAAAAATCCTAAAATTCATATCGAACTTCAAGGGATCTTGGCTAGCCAAGGCAATCTTGAAAAATAACAAAATTGGCTGGGTGCGATGGCTCATGCCTGCAATCCTAGCACTTTGGGAAGCCAGGGTGGGTGGATCACCTGAGGTTGGGAGTTCAAGACCAGCCTGGCAAACATGGTAAAACCTGTCTCTACTAAAAATGCAAAAATTAGCCAGCTGTGGTGGTGCATGCCTTTAATCCCAGCTACTTGGGAGGCTGAGGCAGGAGAATCACTTGAACCTGGGAGGTGGAGGTTGCAGTGAGCCAAGATTCTGCCACTGCACTCCAGCTTGGGCAATGGAGTGAGACTCTGTCTTAAAAAAAAAAAATTGGACTCAGACTTTCCATTTGAAAATTTTTTACAAAGCTATGGGAATCAAAACAGTATGGTACTGTATACGAACAGACATATAGACCAATAGAATATAATGGCCCAGAAAAATAAACCCTCATATTTTTGGTCATTGATTTTTGACAAGGGTGCCAAGTCCATTCAATGGGGGAAAGGGCAGTGTCTTTGACAAATGGTGTTGGGACAACTGGATATCCACATACAGAATAATGATGTGGGACATTCACCTTACACCATATACAAAAATTAACTCAAAATGGATCAAAAACTTAAAGGGAGCTAAATCTGTAAAACTCTTAGAAACATTGGGGAAAGTATTTATGGTTCTTAAAAATGACATCAAAAGCACTGGAAACAAAAAATATACATAAATTTGACATCCTCAAAATTTAACACTTCTCCATCAAAGGACACTATCAAGAAAGTGAAAAGACAACTCACAGAATGGGAGAAAATGCTTGTAAATCATATCTAATAAGGATTTAATGTCCAGATTATACAAATAACTCCTACAACTCAATACCAAAAAAACAACAATCTGATTTAAAAATGAATTAAAGACTGGAATAGCTATTTCTCCAAAGAAAATACACACATGGCCAATAGGCACATGAAAAGATGCTAATCATCAGAGAGATACAAATCCAAACCACAGTGAGATGCCACTTCACACCCATTAAGATGGCTATAATTTTTAAAAGTTGGAAAATCACAAGTGTTTGTGAGTATGTAGGGAAACTAAAACTTTCATGCATTGCTGGTGGGAATGTAAAATGGTGTAGCTGCTGTGGAAAAGTTTGAAGTTCCTCAAAAAGCTAAACATAGAGTTACCATATGACCCAGTAATTCTCCCTCTAAATATATGTCCCCTGTTGGAACTGAAAAGAGGATCTCAGCTATTTGTGCAACAATGTTCATAGCAGCGTGATTCCCAATAGCCAAAAGGTGGAAACAGTGCATTTCCATCAACTGATGGATAGACAGAATGTGATAGACAAAGGGAATATTGGTCATTAAAAAAAGGAATGAAGGTCTTATGCATGCTACTACATGGACGACCTTTGAAAACCTAAGTAAATAAGCCAGACCCAAAAGAATATCATATGATTCTACTTATGTGTGGTATCTAGAATTTACATATAATTTACATATAGAAGCCTACCCAGGGTTGAAGGGAAGGGAGAATATTATTTGCCCAAATGGGTAGTATTTCTAATGATGAAAGAATTTTGAAAATATTGGTGATGGTTACATAATATTGTGAATATATTAATGCCACTGAATTATACACTTAAAAATAGTTAAAATGTAACACACATATTCCAAAACAATGGGATGGGCAAGAGTACCCTTCCCATAAGGTTGTGAGGATTGAAGGAGTTAACAGGTATAAAGAATGGAGTACTAGCCAGGCACAGTGGCTCATGCCTGCAATCCCAGCACTTTGGGAGGCCTAGGCGGGTGGATCATGAGGTCAGGAGTTTGAGACTAGCCTGGCCAAGATGGTGAAACCCTGTCTCTACTAAAAATACAAAAACTAGCTGGGAGCGGTGGTGGGCACCTGTATAATCCCAGCTACTTGGGAGGCTGAGGCAGGAGAACTGTTTGAACCTGGAAGGCAGAGGTTGCAGGAAGGCAGAAGTTGCAGTGAGCCGAGATCACACCATTGCACTCCAGCCTGGCAACAGAGCAAGACTCTGTCTCAAAAAACAAACAAACAACAACAAAAAAACCCACAATGTACCATTGCTGGCACATAGTAAGTGCTATATTTGCTGTTCTCGGTTTTATAACATGTTCCTTTGTTCCTCCTGCTCGTTCATTAACCCTTAACCTCTGAACCATGAACTGCTGATAAGAGCTGTACTTTTACAAAAGTCAATAGGGTTAACTGTGGACATATTGCCAAAAGGAAAACCAATATAACCTGATTTTGTGAAAACACAATTTATTTTTCTTAAACTTTGAAACAGGCCAGGGTCAGTAAACACATAGTAGCATTTGGAAAGTGCTGGGAAATAGGTTTACAGAAGGAAGTCACGGTTAGAGCATGGTATTGTCAGATGGCTCTATAGTGGCAGAGAAACCTAGAATTCCCACGTCTTCATCCATTACCTGAATTATGAATAGAAAGCATGCCTTAAATGTCTAGTACCCATGTGTTTGGCATCTTGAAAGTTGGGCCAACATTTTAAAGTAATTTTAACCATTTGAAAAAGAGGTGTGAAATAATGGGAGAAAAGTTTAAAGAAGAGAAAGATATTTAGGGAGGAATAAGCAACAAGCCTCACTAATTCAAGATTCTCAATGATGGCTCTGCTGTGGCTTGGCAGAATGATTCTCTGGGATTGCTGACAGCTCACACACAGCCCACTCAGGTTTGCTACATTTATTATCACAAACCTATCACAGGGTATATGGAAATGTACATAAAACGTGAAATGGCAGGAGGCTCTGGGAAAAAAGTCATCTTTGTAGCACTTAAGGGCCCTTGAATTTCTCTGTATCAATTAGATGTGACAGTACACTTCACTCTCTAAAGGGCTTGAAGAAATTTTAGAGAGTATAAAAATGGGAAAAGAAAGTGAAATATTACCTATATTATCACAATTCAACAGCAAAAGGCATGTATACATTTAATCAATTAAAATTTACAAGGTGGTCATTTCACAGAAATCCTCTTGTGAATGCTTCAGTGAGTTTAACAACTTCAAATTTACATTTTTAAAGGTCAGTATAAAGCTATAAAAAACCCATTGCCCCAAGCAATGGTTTGCTTTAACAAGTAACTTGTCTTTATCACACACATGAGTTCAAATGTAGGAGGGTGGGACTGATTGTTCACCATTTCTTCTGAGCATTGTATAGGTAGAAACAGAACATAAAGCTACAGCTCACACAAAAAATCTTTTGATAGAACTGCAAGATATTGAAATTGATGACTGAGGAAGATTCAGAATCTGTGTGTATTTTCAGAGAATATTTGAGCTTAACCTCCATTACATTTTTCCTTCGCCCTTAATCCATTAAACCTGCAGTATGACTTGCCATATATTTTTTGACCTGAATTCTCATAAACAGTGGGGTTGCCAATTTATGAGCAGTTATAGTTCTTCCTCTAATATGTGTCTCAGATTTCAAAACCAAACAAGACTTTCTAAACTTGCACTTTTGTGTAAATTATCAACCCTCTATAAAAATCTATATAGCGGGTCCAGGGTCAGATATCTCAGTGGCTTCTGTCATCTACCTCTTGCCATTCATCAGCTGACTGAGAGCATCCTAACTGGGTCCTTTCTGTCAGTGCCACCCACAACCTAGCTGTTGGTGAGTCTCTGCCTGCCTCACTCCGTGGCCTGTGTCTTTAACAACTGACCGTGTTTCTGTCATTGCCCTTAGGAGAACAACTTTAGTTTGACTACGCACCAGTTCCCAGACCTTTGGCCTCTTTTCCCTGCTTAGATGCCAGGCTAAAGTTCATTTAAGTTTTGGCCATGGCTCCTTTCAGACTCTTTTTCAGCTATTTTCGGGGCTCTCTAAATCTCTGGATCTACATTGAAACACTATAAGGAGCTCCGAATAAAATCCCAGGAGTATTCCAAAGGGAACAGCTTCTTGTACAAAGCTCCATGTTTCCTCACACTCCTTCAGTGTCTTTGATAAACCTCCATTTGGTTCCCTTTTTCCTGACTCTCCCTCCTCTGATCATTTCCCCCTGCACCCCTTTTTAGTCCTTGTTTCTGAGGTCATTTAAAAGTTTGAGAAAGTGCTGTGTCTCCCGAGGTGCTCCCACAGGTAATCATGGGAGAAGTGTGCCCTGTTTTCTGAGTCATTGCGACATGACTATCATTGCAACACTGTCACAGTAAAGGTCAGGCGCTCAGCCAAAATCACCTTAGGCTCAGCTTGAGGAAGCTCATCTTTTTTAAAAAAATTTTTTAATTTTAAAAATTTTTTATTTTTTAAAAAAAGATGGGGTTTCACCATGATGGCCAGGCTGGTCTTGAACTCCTGACCTCAGGTGATCCACCCACCTCAGCCTCCCAAAGTGCTAGTATTACAGGTGTGAGCCACTGTGCCTGGCCAGAAGCTCATCTTTAAGTAAAAAATTCCCATCATCTTAAGAACAGGCAGATTTAAATAACTGTTTTCCCTAATATGGTTTCTTTCAAGCATTTTCCTGAAAGCAAATATCATGTCTTAGATAAAGATTTAAGAGCTCAAATTGTTTTCTTTAAAGAACATATCTTAGTTCCATTTATGGTTAGGGCTGATATTCCGCTTACACTGTTAATTCCATTTGGTGCTAATAGTTTGGTAACATGCTAGTGGTAAATTATGCTTAGACTATGTCCATAATCTGAGAGGTGGAGATTATAAAAGTTGAGTTTTCTGTGTGTAAATACTAAGTTACTCATGGGTGATATGGTTCATGTTTACCTAAATAGAAAGCCTAGGAATGTAAGACCTCCTAGCATATAATGTAACGAGTATTTTAGTAATAAAGAGAAGCAAGGTTGAAATCCAAATTTTCAACTTCCTTTACAGTCTTAGACTAGGACTTTATAAAATTAACATGTTAAAACTCACCTGGATTGTTCGTATAAAGGCCACTGTTACCCGTTCTTCAAATTCATTCAGGGGAGTATAAAGGTTTAAAATTTTGACAATCTGTTGGGGTAAAAACAGAATTTAGCACAGCACTAAATGAACATGAGACAACTTTTGAACTTTAAATAATATGTGACATTGTGACAAGAGTATGATCCTCTTTAAACAAGGCCCACAACACACATGGAGCTGGACTGACCTCACATTTGGAGCCTGCATCCAGATAATCAGAGCCCACAGCTTTGCCAGGTGGATCTGAGCCCTCTCACTGAATTCATGTCTTGCGTGAACCCACCTGCCCCTCCCCACTATGCTCATTAGTATACACAATGGGAGGCATTTAGAATGCAGTTGCCTGAAATCCTCAGCCTCTTATCTATTAATAATTTAAAGGTTTCTTCTGAAGAGTACTGGAGATCTTACCTTAGATGAGAAAGGTCTTGTTTAACACCGAACTACCCGTCCCCCAAAATTGTTTACAAATGAGAATTTGAATGGGAGATACTCTTTTGTCTGCCTACCAGTGGTTTGCTGGAAGTAGGCTGCCCAAATACAATGCCAGCTGCATTCTAGAAGCAAACTTATGTAAGTGAAATGTATTTAAAAAGAAGAAAAATGTGGCCAGGTGTGGTGGCTCACATCTGTAATCCCAGCACTTTGGGAGGCCGAGGTGGGTGGATCACCTGAGGTCAGGTGTTCGCAACCAACCTAGCCAACATGGCGAAACCCTGTCTCCACTAAAAATAAAAAAAAATTAGCTGGGCATGGTGGTGGGTGCCTGTAATCCCAGCTACTCGGGAGGCTGAGGCAGGAGAATCACTTGAATCCGGGAGGCAGAGGTTGCAGTGAGCCGAGATTGCGCCATTGCACTCCAGTCCCAGCAAGAACGAAACTCCGTCTCAAAAAAAAAAGGGTGAAAAATGTTTGAAGACTTTCTGTAAATGTTTACAAAAGGAAGCAATTTTCTTAAGACTTCAATATTTAATCTTTTAGTAGCTAGTGGAGGAGGTAAGGAAAAGTTAACTTTGCTATATTAAGATGTGTTTACTTTTCTGTACTGAGTTTGGATTTTGTTATTTATCTTTTAGGGAGTAGCAATATGTCTGCAACTGACTCATAGTTATACATTTTTTAGGGAAAAGGAAAGTAACATTTGAATGCCCCTAGATTCTTAATGACTTCATTTAAAACAATATAAATGGAGGGTGAATGAAAATGTGACCATATTGAAATTAGTTTTAAATAAACCGTTTTTCTTACAATTAAAGTTGTAAAGAAAGCAAACACCTGATGCTGCCAATTTCTGAAAATTTATAAATTTCTACATAAAAAATATTCCAGAATTCATTATATTTTAAAAAGATTTTACCTAACCTTAATGTTTTGTGGCTTTGCTACCTTATCTTTTAAGTGAGTAAGAGGGATAGGGAGACTAGAAAGCAGTATCCATGGCATCTTGTTTCACAGACCAAATGGTCTTTGGTTCATCTAGGAATATCCCAACAGCTGCACTTCAAAATTGTATCATTAGGGGTATATAAAGTAGGGGGAGTGCAACACTAACAAATAACCACTAACAAGAACGGATTTGGAATGGACACTGGGCTTGCTTGGAATATCATGGTTGACAGAGATGCAGAATGATTATACCTGCTGGGTGCTGAGGGAGGTACACAGGGAACAGATGGCCTCTGCATCCTCCTGGGTTTTCTTCTTTAATTGCAGGAGCTGGGCTGCTTGGATTAGAGGTTCCATGGTCTGAACTGCTCCACTCTGGTGAAGGTTTCTTCCCCGAAGCCACTCCTCAAGCTGACTTATATTGTACCTTAGCCATAGGCAGAAAGCAAGCTGTGTTAAGCTGGTCCTCCTAATTCACCAAGAAGGGGACACCTGTTATGTTTTACATGTAAGCTGCAGCTAGCATCATTATTTATCTCACATGGTTAAAAAGCATGGCAAGTGCCATGCACTCAGGAACTATTTGTTGAATAAAGAATGAATAAATGAATGAGTGGGTACATAAAATCAAGCAAACATGAAATACCTGAAGTGTCTACATAAGTTATTGGTGAAAAACAGGCATTAAATATACTGAATTGTAAGTATTTAAACATTCACCACCGTATTTATACTTCTATGTGAGCCTTCATGCCTGTTAACTCATTGAGTTTTCTCTCTGACCTATCTGCTTTGTATTTAGTCTTTAACTTAGAGTATGTCAACATCTTTAAGCTTTGAACTAATTTGTTTACCAAGTCACCATCTCAGTGTTCCATGGATTTCACCAACAGATAAAAAGGTGATGGATCTGAGTCACAGACTGATGGAGACAAGGATTGCCAATTAGATTTGGATTTCATTTTTAGAAACAGCAGTCTTGTGTCTTGATTCTAGCTGGAGTCAGCGAGGGCCCACTCTATCTGTGTTGTTGGTGGGTGCTCCTCTCTTACCTGAGTTGCATGCCTGTGCTCCAAGAGCAGACATCCTTCCGTAGGAGAAGGTTGTTAAGAGTCACTGCATTGATCATGTAGAAGAGCTGTTTGAATACCTGCAGGATGATCTCAGGGTCCAAGCCCTGGTCACACATGACTGTATGAAAGGCATTCATCTGGCGGATGATAGCTTCCAGGCAGTATGAGTTATCCCCATCTGCCATGCTGGAAGAGCGCTTCCGGTAGCCAGTGGGCTTCACACCAGATAGACCCTGTATGCTCTCATTTTCCAACATAGCAGAAACTGAAAGAAAAGCACAATTAGGGAAGCTTGCATTCCCCATTAACAATGCAAAGCTCACTGGACCACTCAGATTATTTAATGCTCGGGGCTTTAGCAGTGATACCATCTACAGGTGTGCAATGTTGACCTGCTCAGGAACTTATAACATTTGGCAAATAATTTCTAATGTGTTGATTTCTATATGGAATAAAACAACTGTGGACAGCATTTTCACTTAAATTTATTGGCGCTGAGACAAAGATGATGGGCATGTACCAGCTTGATCCAGTATTGCCTGTGCTAAAGTCCACAGTTTGAGAATTGAGCAACTTGGGAGTCGCCCTGGCCCCGCCACTGACTATGTAAATATGAGCGTCCTTGGTCTGTCGTATTTACTGAGTAGCACTTACCTATGCACTAGGGGCTTTATGTTCAGTATCTCTTTCAATCTTCCAACAACTCTATGAAGTACTACCCATTTTTTTTTTTTTGAGATGAAGTTTCACTCTGTTGCCCAAGCTGGAGTGCAGTGGCACAATCTTAGCTCACTGCAACCTTTGCCTCCTGGGTTTGAGCGATTCTCCTGCCTCAGCCTCCCCAGGTAGCTGGGACTACAGGCACGCGCCACCATACCCGGCTAATTTTTGTATTTTTAGTAGAGACGGGGTTTCACTATGTTGGCCAGGCTGGTCTCAAACTCCTGACATCATGATCCACCCGCCTTGGCCTCTCAAAGTGCTGGGGTTACAAGTGTGAGCCACCGCGCCCGGCCGTACTACCCATTTTTACAAGGAAGTTGAGGCATAAAGATGTTAAATAAGTTGCCTGAGGTCGCACTGATAAGGAGTGGCAGGGCCAGGATTTAAACCCAAGTCTGTCTGACTCCAGAACTGGTGCTATTAACCGTCACATTAATCTGAGTATCTCCAGCTTGATATGTCAGTTCTCCCTCGGTCTGGTGCCTTATAAAAAGATTTCCAGACAGGAAGGAGGGTTTGGAATAAACCTCATTTCAAGTAATGTATTTCTAGATTAGTTCTTCTTGCGATTCACCCGTAACCTACTTGTGTTGTGAGAACCTGGGGAAAGCATGATGAATGGGTCCGGGTACGGTTTCCTTCCCAGCCTTCGCAGAGCACAGTGAATAACGCATCTACACAACATTTTGTAAAAATACAAAAATTAGCCAGGCATGGTGGTGTGTGCCTGTAGTCCTTGCTACTCCGGGAGGCTGAGACAGGAGAATCGCTTGAACCTGGGAGCAGCAGAAAATGTCACTGCTCTCATTTCTCGATTCTGATTTCATCTTCAGTGCCCAAATACACTGCTTGGTTCAAAGCGAGTGTCTAATAAATACTGCTGCATCGTGCCTACTGCTGTGTCCTTTTGCATGAACACACTTCTGCTTTCTTTTTTCCATGAATCAAGTTCATAATGGGTTAAGAGGGTTTTTTCACTGTATATGCATTTGTGCCTTTGAGTTTACATTTATTATGTATTTAAATTAATTTGGAAAAATACAACATATTACAAAAAAAAAAAAAAAGAGATGAAGGGAAAGTCCTCTATGCCTCTTGCCCTGGGTCAAATACCCTAACATTGTTAATTTTATGGGATTTCACAGCTCTTTTTAAGCACAATGTGCACCCCTCAGTTCTGCCTTCACTGTGAAGGTTCTGTGGCTAATATATCTGGTTCCTGAAAGGCAGAGGGTGCTGACCACATCTTCCCCTCATTTCAGACCCCATGACGAGTGATGGAGCTCTCCTGCTGCCAGCTTACCTATCATCGGCTGTAACACGCCCTCGGCAATCTTAATGAGCTGCTGGTAGATCTGAATGGAAAGGTCACTCAGCACCTGACGGTATTCGGTGAGGTCAAAGTTCTTAAGACAGTGTTCGTTCTGCTTTGCAGTGTTCTGAGTCATGAAGCCCTGCAGGGGGAGAGGCATGTACTACTGAGATTCTGTGGTCTGCTAGGCCCAGCACCACTTCCGGGGCTCTGGTCACTTTAGTCATCTATTTGGTGGGCGGGGGGCCTACCAACGTCCTCTCTATGTAGATGATGTTTTACAAAACCCTGTCAGTTCTTTGAGCCCTCAATGATGACCCTTGAACTTCAAGGTAGTAGAAAAACTCAACATGAGAGAGAAGGCTTGAATCGTTCAGTCCAAATCCCCGAGGTGAAGTGATTTCCCTATGGTAGCAAAACCCAGGTTGGTACCAGGTCCAGAGAAAGGGATCCTTGCTTTCTAACTTTGTCCAGTGTTCTCCCCAATATACCAGGTCCCCCTAAAATGTTAGATGAGATGCAGCCTCTAAAGGAGTGTGGCCATGGGCCAGAAGATATGTTTGTATAGGGGGAAATTTTATACAGATTCTATCACTGGGTATCAGAATGAACAGATGAAGTAAAATGATGTCATAGCTACAGCAGTGTGTCCTCTTAGCTTTCCGTATTAATCAGATGAAATAACATGTAAGTTAAGAGAACTGCCGATATCAGAAGGACTCATGTGACCAATATCCTTTTCAGTCAGGGCAAGGGAGAAACCACGAGCAGCCAAAAAGATTAGTGCTCCCAAAAGTGCAGCCATCTTCAGCAAGGTCTGCTGTACTGTGTCAAATACAAAGCCATCTTAATATGAACAAAAGCAGGCAGAAGAGGGGATAACTGTAATCATGAAGATAGATTCATTCATTCTTCCTTGTTATTTGGACTACACAGATCTGGTTATGCTGTGGTTCAGGTCTTGCCCCAGAGAATATAAGCACCTGAAGCAACAGCTTAATGTAACTGAGTTCTAGGTCCTGTCCTAGCCTTATTTAGAATGTATATAACATTGGGTAAAGTGATGGACCTCAATGAAATAACACTACATGTAGTTCTATGCTTCAAGGAAATGCTTGGATATTATGATTTTGTAACAGAAGGCATGTGGTTTGAAATGGCCATTTCTTCCACCTTTCGGCCATCCCTTTTATAATAAAAGCAGGCTATCAAATGAAGTTCTGGTTCTTAGGAGAGATATGGAGTCAAGCCAACCATGAAGAAGGTAACACTGAATGGAAGGGCACATCCTCTTATAATCCCAGGGAGAAGGGTCTGTCAAAATTGGTTCTGGCACAAAAGATGGAATAAAGCTTTAAAAATGGTCACAGTATTTTGGTTTACACTATGCCTTGACCTTGGGAACGGTAGATGGTGGGATATGTGAAAGGAAGTGGAGGAAATATCAGGAAGACCTATAGGAACCTGTGAGTGAGCATGTCTGGAACGACTTGGGATTCTCACCAGAGAAACAAGAATGGAAACAAGTCACGTATTACTAGGTCATTGGGCCGAGTGCAGAGCATTGGAGAAGTTCTTTCAGGGACCAAAGCTGGGAATGTGAGTTCCAAAAAAAGCTGGGCCTTACAGGTTCAGTGTGGAGTGTGAAGTGATGGGATCAGTTGGGCCTCAGGTCAAGGAATCCAATTTGGATAAAGGCATGGAGCTAGGCCTCCAGGTTAGTTTGTACACATGTAGTTCTGATCGTGGGTGCCTGTTTTCTTGGTCTATCTTGAAATGGACAGATAATTTGGATGGCTTAGGGGACAGGTGACCCACTAGGCAACTGAGCTTCCTGCCAGTATCCATTGCAGTGGGGCTCTTCTAGAGCTGCTTAAGAAATAGAAGGTTACAAGGGTTTCATGGAGACTCCCAGGGCCTCTATGGATGATGGGTTATGAAGACTCTACTTACATAACCCAGGAATGTTTTCTGAGGCCCCTTGGGCTCATCAAGGCCTCCTGGAGGCAGGTCTCCTGTGGCTGGCCTTATTCCTGCTTCCAGCCACCAGGTATGATAAGGTGTGCCCACAGTCTGAGGTCCCCAAGGGTGCTCCAAAGACCCCACTGACCTCTCCTGAGGGGATACAAAGCACTTCTCAACCGCATTTGGATGAAGAAGGGATGCCTCCTGGGTGGCCGGCTCCCCACTCACCTCATCCCCGCTGTACTGCTTCAGACAGTGAAGAAGGCGGCAGGTGTTGGATAACCAGAATGACGTCATCTCAAAGTCATCATTGTGCTTCTGTGAAAAGAAAAGGACATCCCCAGCTCTAATGGCTCCCGTCTGGTGAGATGCTTCCTTGGTACCTCTCTCCCCACATTTCCTACTCTTATCCAGCATTCCTGAGCAATCCTGAGGGTGGGCAGGGTACTTGCCAGTCACGGGAATGAGACCCATTGCTGAGAGGCTTTGAGACTATTCCTCTGCCAACAAGTATGTACACAGAACCCCTGTCTTGGTCCCCTGATCAGTGGTGCACATACAGCTGCACTTCAAAATTGTATCATTGACACACAGAAAGGACAGGCCGCCTTCTGTGGCTGAAGAGTGAATGCAAAGCTGAGTGACAGATAAGGCTCAGCCCCAGCAGCCCTGGGCTCTCGTCTAACTGTCCGGCTAGCTGGCTCTGTTTCTAAACTGCCAGTTACCTGATACAAGGGATTCTAAAAGAGCATGAAAGCAAAATATTTTGGTGTCCCATTTATCTAGAGGACAGATGCGTCATGGCTTTAACTCTCTAGAAAATGGCTACAAACCTGAACTAGGTGAAAAAGCCTGCTCAGCAACCCCGACAGCTATGAGACAGCTGCCGCATCAAAACTGATGACCTCATGCAGCTCATTCTGTCAAGTAAGCGTTATTATTTAAATGTCAGAATGGTATGAGGTTCGACAAAAAAATAATAATGAGGTTGAACAGAAAGTGACTGGTGGGGCTGGGACATGCTCTTTTAGCTCAGAATTAGGGAAGGCTTTCCTAAAGAAGTGACATTTGTGTCACCTCTAAACTGGCCTAGACTGGCCCAAGATTCCAGCCGGATGGCACTCATGAAAGAGGTTCAAGGCTGGAGACACAAATCTGAGAGCTGCTAGCATGGAGATGGATGCTTAGAGCCGTGAGTGGATAAGATTGCCTGTGGACAATGCAGCTACTGAGGGCAGGAAACCAGACTTAAAGGCTGGCTCTGGAATTCTCAGAGCAGCAACCAGCAGCTCAGTGGACCCCAGAATTGGTCTGGACTCAGAGCTTTTGAGAATGGCTTGTATCCTGGAAGCAGTAGTGTCTGAGAACCAAGATGGTCTCTAAGAGCAGTAACATTCGGGACACAGGCCTGCTACAAGGTAGAAATCCCTCTTACTGAGGGCTCATCTCCTTCAAAAGTCTCGCCTCCCACTGCCTGGCCCTCACCCTGAGTGGAAAGGCCTCACCTCCCTGCAGGCCAGCCTGTTTCTCAGTGGCGGCTGCACTACATTCACCAAGAGCCTTGTGCCTTCAGGTGGCATTCCTAAGCACCTTTAACAGCCTGCGGGCAGCCCTGTCCTGTGGGCTGCCTTACCTTGGAAGGTGATGAACGCCACAGCCCTTCCTGTGTTATCCCCCAGGGAAGCAAGCACTCAAGAAAGGTGGAGAGGGCCCATGTTTCAGGGGTGTCCCCAAACTTGGTCCAGGGCGAGGCCCACACACCCCTGGCAGCAGTAGGATGTCTCCCTAGCATCTCTGGCAGTGGGCAGGCCAAGGCTTCTGTAGGCACTGGGCATGTCTGGAGACTCAGCAGGGAGGAGCTGGAGGGCTACCTACACCAGAGTCCTGTGCTTCCTGCCATTGCTGGGCCTAAGCATCCTTCTCTGGGAACTGCCAGGCATTGGGTTACATGGATGCTTCTGTGCCTCATTTACCTTCAAAGTTGGAGCATTGGGAGAATTCACTACAGCCAAACCCAGACACAGAGAAGCAATGGTGAGTGGCTGGCTTTGCCCACCCATCGCAAACCATGATCTTCTGCAGAGGCCGCTTACCTTCAGGACTTTCTTAATGCCGTTGATGGTGGAGGTCAGCAGGGCGTGCACCTTGAGATCGTCGTTGGTGTAGTCCGCGTGCCGGATGCACATGTAGAGGATGTAGGCGGGGAGACAGGGCACTGCACCTGACAGCATCTGCGGCTTCAAGTCTAAGGGCAATGACAGCAGCAAACGGCAAGAGTTAGATCTGTGGGGGACACTGGAGGCTGTCAGAATCCTCATCTGAATAGAGCCGTTTTCAGTATCTCCCCACAGCTCATCTAGGAATAGAGGTCTCAAAGAGGATTGGGAGAGAAGCCACCCAGGGGACACAAACTGCTGAGCCTGCCTACCAGTAGTCTCAGACGCTGTGGTTAAAAACCCAAACAAACAAAACCACACTCCTAACTGTCTGTACTGCAACACTCCAACAGGCTTCTAACGCCTCAGCCTTGTAACATGGAGGAAAAGTGCCTGCAAGTTACACGATGCCTTGGTCCGCTGCCAACAGGGGCCCATGGCAAGAGGAAGGCTGAGGACAGGACCTAGCTCCCACACTGAGCAGGAACTCCTGATTCTCAGCCATCACCACTTCCAGAAGGCAAGGGCTGGCTCCAGAATTAGACACATTGTATGTTCCCAAAGACAGGGCCAACATCCTGAGGACTGGGGAGGCTGGAACAACCTCTGGCCCATCAGTTAGGAGCAAATTACCCAGCAGTGCTTGCCCAACCTCACAGCCGAATAGACCAGCCAGGCCCCGACCCCTCCCCAGTGCTGCTGCATGGCATGCATCTCTCCGGCTGCTCTCTTACTTCCCCCAGCTGCTCTCCTCTGTATCCCACACTCCTGCCCCTGCCTGGGCAAAGGCTGCTCAGGCTGGACTGGCAGGGCCTTGTGAGTCTCCCCATTAATGCAGACTCAGCCTTTTGGCCCTTTTTGCAAAAGACCCTGGAGGACAGGAAGCAGCTGTCAGACTGTTTTCTATTCCAGACCATGCAAGGAGAACCAGGCTTAAGGCAACAAGTGGTGGTAGGAACCCAGAGAACTGGGGAGGAAAGCCAAAGGCAAAATGACAGGTGAGAATGGGGCGTGAGCACAAGGCCCCAGGGGCCTCACTGTAGCCCTGCCCTGTATCCCCAGCCCTTGTTCTTTACACTCATACCCTCCCAAATGAGGCCTAGTGAGCCACCTCTAGGCTCAGAATGGCAATGAAGGGAGGCTGCCTCCCTCCCACCTGCAGGTGGCAGTATCCCTGCAAACCTTCTACCAGGCCTGTCCTGGGCTGGGCTCTGCTGCCGGCAGCTCCAGTTGGTATTTGGTTTACGTCGTCCCTGCTCCAACACATTGTTCTCATTAAATGCTAACCGTAGGCTGTAATACTCTTGAGTACACGGTAGACATTTGGGCATTTTATAGGTCCAACAGATGGCTGTGGATCAGCCATTGGCTCTAATTAGAGTGCCAGTCACATTCAGCCAGGAAAGTGTATTTTATAGGCCCAGACTTCTAATCCGTAAATTGGTACTTCAGGCTTGTCCTATGTGCAGATTACAAACAACCCGTCCTGCCTTGGAATGTTCTACTGTGACTGAATAAAGCTTGTTTGGGCTCCCCAGCTAAATGTTAGCATCTTGGAGAACAGGGACCATGACACTAGTTTTATTTCTCCTCCACAGCAACTGGTCAGTACCAGGTACCTAAGAGGTAGGTGGTCTGCGGTCAAGTTTTGGCATTTGTTTGGAAGGGGTCTTTTGGAGCAAAGATGACTGCAGGGTTTTCCCAGGCAGCTCGGCAAGAGGTGACTTTGCCTGGGGCCACCTGAGCAAGGGTCAACTCCTGCTGATGGCAGGGTTTTCTCTGTGAAAACCCTGGCAAATGGCAGGAGGGAGCCACCTGTCTGACACAAGCAGCCTTATTTATTGAATGTTTCATTCACCAGAGATGAAAGGTTTGTTCCTAATTGCATTTGAACAAGATGCAGTCTGTTTAAGGAAGTTTAAGATAAACTTAAATCACATTTAATTGCTGGACAACTGAAGAGGAAATTAAGTTTTATAAAAGAGAAAAATGCATCTAAGAAGCAGGCTACTAAAAACACACAAATCAAACAGCTGGAGCAAATCTGTTTAAGGCAGACGTCACAGTCCGTTCTTCCTGGGTCCCTCGGGCCTAGGCACAGTGCTCAGCAGAGCTGGACTTCAGTCTGACGTAAGTTTCTCCAAAATAATGCTCGCCTCTTATTTGAACTTCAAATATTCCTGTAAAAGCCACCACTCCTTTGAACCCCTCACATCTGAGAAGTGTTTTGCAGTTTTAACCCAGCACTTTCGTCTTTGTCACACTTCACATCATGGGGCAGGCGGGTCAGTGTCATCATCCCCATTTCATTAAGGCGCCATGGAGAAGGGGGCTGCTGGCTCAGGGTTCAGAGGATCAGACCACTGAAAGCTTCCCTCTTTTCACACAGGACTCTCTCCTCTAAGACTCTTTCTGGCTCTGGACTGGGTTGGCACAGAGCAGGGAGGTAGCCTGTTGCAGCCAGACGGGAAATGAGACTGGAGGGGAGGCAGCCGGTACGACTTGCAAAGCAGCAACGGGCACAAGCCTGAGTAAGCTGCACAGGTGACGCAGACCCCCTCCTGCCCCTTGCTGAGCCGCCAGGAGGGACCCAGAGGGTGGCGGGTAGGGGCAGGGGGCCTCCTCTTTTCACAGAGAAAACCCTGCCCTCTTGGCAGCTAGCATGGAAGGTTTTTCAGTTCTAAGAGCCCAGCTTAGGGAGGGATTCTGAGCAGTGGCTCTCACAGCTGCCTGATGGCCCTGGGGAGCTCGTGATGGTGCGAGGCAAGCAGGCCAGCCCTGATTCAGCCATATGCCTGGATGAGAAATTGCAGATGATTGCAAGGACAGTAAAAGCCAACCCTGATGAACTTTCACAATGGGATCAAGGTGATTCCGGACAGACTGCGCGAACTCAGCGTTCCTCAGACTTTAATGAGCCTGTGAATGTCCCTTAGCATCTCGTTACGTGCATTGCGATCCAGGAGGCCTGGCGTGGAGCCCGAGATTCTGCATCTCTCACCCCTTCCCAGGTGATGCTGATGCTGCTGGTCCAGGGACCATGTGTGTGCAACAAAATATGAACTTTCATTCTCACAACTCCATGCCAGCGGCACAATCCCCTTTCCTGTGCTCTACACAGGAACGGTGGTGAGTAGCACAACCACGGCCACGTATAGCTAGTTAGGAAAGAACCCAGGTCTGAACACAGCGCATGTGATTCCAGAGACCACGCCCGCATGTGCTGTACCACACAGCACTTATAAACTGTAAAGTCCTAACCAAACAGAAGGAATCTGAATCCCTGATCTGCTGCTTCCCACCTGTGTGACCTGGGCAAGTTACTAGAGTGAGTCTGTTTCCTTCAGTGTAAAATGAGAAGGCAGCAGTTCTGACTTAAAGGGAGGTTGTGAGGATTCAATGAGGGATGAGGGTGATGTGCTCCAGAAGCATGAGCTGCTGTCATTGCAAAAGTGCTGTGGCCCATACAGAGCTACACCAAGGAAAGGGGGCTGTGGCTGCTGCTGGGGAAAGCACGTGGGTGGCTCCCCTCCCACTTCTGTTTCACAGGCAGAACAAAGAAGCAGTGGGTCTCCATCAAGAACAGCAGCTGGAGACAGCAGTTGCGGGGAGGATGAGAGTAGGTGGGGGCAGTGGAAGATGGGGGCAGGTGCAAAGGTAAGCAGGAGACAGAGGGTGGGAGGTGGAGGAAGGGGTGCAGGGGTTGTGCTGGGGATGGAGATAGGATTGGGGGCTGAATGAGGGGCAGGCAGTATGGGGTAGCACAGGGGGTCCTGACCTGTCACCAGGTTTCGGATGAGGAGGGCCTCGTCCTCTTTGTGGTACTCCAGCATGCCCTGGAAATCCTTCTCTTTCCGCTGGACCGTGACTTGCCTGTTGAGCTCATGGCGCTTCCTCTCATTCTGGGCCAATGCCTGGGCAGCTGAGCAGGAAAGAGAACGGGAAGCATGGATGAGACTTCCAGTTGCAGGCCTGAGGGCAGCAGGCATCTCTGGTGGGTGGAAGATGGGACCTGGGGCTGGGGAGTGGGCATCTCTGGCGGGTGGAAGACGGGACCTGGAGGCGGAGTGGGCATTTCTGGCGGGTGGAAGATGCAACCTGGTGGGGGGGAAATGGGCATCTCTGGTGGGTGGAAGATGGGAACTGGGGAGGGGAAGTGGGCATCTCTGGTGGGTAGAGGAAGAGACCTGGGGCAGGGGAGTGGGCATCTCTGGTGGGTGGAGGATGGGACCTGGTGGGGGGGAATGGGCATCTCTGGTGGAAGATGGTACCTGGGGAGGGGAAGTGTGCATCTCTGGTGGGTAGAGGAAGGGACCTGGGGCAGGGGAGTGGGCATCTCTGGCAGGTGGAGGATGGGACCTGGGGCAGGGGGCATTCTGGGTTCTCTGAACTCCCACTCTCTTTGCAGGGTCTGTTCCTGCAGCCAGAGCCACACCCCAAGTGTGAGCAAGGAGCTCAGCATCCAGCACCGGGGTCCATACTCTGGACAGGGGAGAGGAAACATCCGAAAAGGCAGGAGGCAGGTTTCAGACCAGAGAAAACTTGTGAAGGATGTGAGCCGGCATGGTCTCACTGCTCCTGCACAGCTGTTTCTCTTTCCCTGCTGACTTGTAAGGAAAGAACATAGGTTTTTATGGGAAGAGCTTGGCCTCGGCCTAGCCCACTACACTCAGTTCCCTGTGTGTGTGTCCACGGAGCGGCCATTGTGATGCAGCTGCAGGGCAAACCCAGGTGTTCAGGGCAAGGCCTGAGCACTGTCTGCAGCCTGTAGGCAGTAAAGCAGGGTGGTGATGGTGATAGTAAGGACACGTCCCAGCTCCCAAATGCAGGTTTAGGTGTAGGAAGCTGCCAAGTGCAGTCTTTGCAACTACGTAAGATGATTATTATTTGGCAAGAGTTTCAGTGGCAGGGCTGAGGGTATAAAGGCCTGATCAACCCTCACTCAGGCCTCTCAGCCTCACACCATGGTGGAGGGGCAGTGGATATCCACAGCGTTATCCCCAAATGCATCTCGGTGCTGACTGCACATAGGGAACTGTCCTAAGCATGGGAACGAATACAATGGCATGCCCGATCTGTCCCTGGCCAGTGGAGCTAAGGAGACACATCTGTACATTCACATGGAAATACTACAACACAGCTCATGCGCCAAGCCAGGAGTGGGTGATGTGGGTGTTGATGGAGGCGGGGCTGGAAGGGCCTCACAGAGGAGGTGGGATGAAGGGTGGGTGGGACTCTCACAACCAGGTTCAAAGGGGCTGATCTGTCGGGAGAGGACCAGGGCGAGTGACCCCCAGGGTGGGAGGCTGCTCCACGCATCCAAGCGGCTGAAGGGAGGCTCTGAGTGGAGGTGGGGATGAGTGTGAGAGGATGAAGGCTGGCAGACAAGGGCTGGGATTTCATTCTGCAGGCAATGAGGCGACAGCAAAGGCCAGACAGTACTGTGAACAGAGACAGGACTGGGAAGCTACTAAGTAATCTGGGAACAGGGGACAAGAACTGGACACGGGGTCGGGGCAGACACAGAGAAACACTGGAAGATAGGGAGTGATAGGTCTTCAGGAGTAAGCAAAGCTTGAAGCCAAGAGACCTGGAGAATGAGAACTGGAGGAATAGCAAATGAGAAATCCAAAGTTGGCGGGAACATGGGCAGGTATGGAGAAAGGTGTCCCCCGGGATGGAGATCATAGACATCCCTGCCCTCTAAGAGCTTCCAGTCTAGAGAAGCTGGAGATTAAATCTCAGAGATTAAACAAGTAAAATGACACCTGTGATCAGAGCTGTACCCAACGTGCTTGTGGGGTCAGGACTGTGTAAGACAAGACTCAAGCCCTGGGCATGTGGCTCCTGAGCTGAGGGTAGAAGGAGGCAGAGGGGGATCCAGGCAGTGAGGGGCTGAAAGAGGGTTCCAAGCAGGGTGACACATGCAAAGAGTGACACAGGGAGATTTGCAGCAGGGAGTCAGAGGGAGAGAACATTCTGGGTCTTTCTGGAAGAGTGATTTTAATCTCTACCTGAAGATTCCAGATTGGAAGTTTAATCCTGACACCCCACAGCACGGAGTGAGGCCCTTGGGGGTTACGTCCTTTAGATACACAACATTCTTTCACATCAGTCTGGCCTCCCGACTTCAAGCCCTTTGAGGGCAGGGACCACCACGTCACCTCTGGGTTCCCCATTCTTTTAGCCCTGCAGAGCCTTGCTCAGAGTAAGCACCCAAACTGGCTCAATTCAAGTGTCTTTTGTCCCTATTCTGAATGTGTCAGCTCATGGGATCTGACTACTTCTATCGCATGGCTGGACAGGGCAGAGTCCAGTGATAGAAGAATTCTCCTAGTCAGGTAGGAAGAATGTGGAGAGGGCAGGCAGGCAGCTCACGCCCACAGGCATGGCCAAGTGTACCTCTGCTTCACAAAACACACTCACTCACACCCCTCGTACCTTCTAGGTCCTGGACTTTCTTCATGTAAATCTTCAGTTGTTTTTTGAGCTTCCTCTCATTCTTTTCCAGCTTTTCTACCAGTTCTTTAAGGTCCTGGAAGCAGAGGAAGCAGTGTGAGAACAGACATCGGTCTTGCCTGGGATGGTGGAGGTAAAATCCTGCTTCGAGTGGGAGGTGGCCCAGCAGCTGTCGGAAAAGCCCCAGTCAGGGATGCTGCCAGGAGAGCTACTCCATGCAGGCTGCTGCCACCTGCTCTGGAACTCAGGAAGTGGCAGATGATGAGTCAGAGTACATTATCTCAGTAACAACAGGGCAAGACTCCTCCCAGGTCAGGCTCTCTGGCACCTTGCTGAATCCCAAGCCTCCCCAAGCCAAGCCTTCACCAGTTGCCATGCCAACCCCTCAGGAGACACACTCCACCTGGGAGGCCCAGGTGGGGAAGGCAGCACTCTGGGAAGGAATGGACAGGTGGAGGTGTGAGAATGCAGGGGCGAGGGCGCTTGGAAGAACCAGTGGGCAAGTGAGATTACCCAGGGCCCAGAGGCAAAACAGGACACTGGTGTGGCCCCAGTCCCTAGCAGCTGTTGCCACTGGAAGCACATCAGCCCACTGGGACCTAGAACAGCAAGGTGCTGGGGGAGGAGTTTGCTGTCATTAATGTCACCCCCATCCCAGCTAAGTAGTGGTCTTCTGTGGCCAGGAACGCAGGAAGGAGAGAAGGATCCCCGCTCCATCACCATTAGAGCAGGCCTTGGCGATTAGAGAGTGACGGGAAGACAGAAGCGAGTATTCCATAGTGGAGCCTCTACAGACACACTGGGTGACAACTTTTTAAGATCGGCCTATTGACAGGAGTCAGCCCAGTGCTGTGGCCATCCCCAGCTACTCACCTAGTTATAGATGTTGTTAGGGACTTATCTATTCATCTCGATAAAAAAGCAAATCTTTAAAAATACTTCTTAAATTGAGAGGCATCTAAAAACCCAGCTCAAATGATAGGTGAGGCGGCAGAGAGTAAAACCTCAATCAGTGACCTAAGAGCGGCCTCTGTGTGACAGGCCAGTTGGTAGAAAGGACCCAGATGTCTAGAGAAACTTGAGCCAGGATTCTCTGTGGCTACTGAAGGTCTCCTGTGAACCCTGAGTTCTACTCAGATTCCGTCTCTTCGTTAGGTGCCTTCCGAAGCAGCTCCAAAGCATGTGACGTCCCCGGCTCTGCTGCACTGCCACCCCTGCCTTGTGCTCATATAACCCTGTTCAGATCCAACCCCACTGAATCCTCAGCTACAACTCTGAGTCTTGCAAAGAATTAACCAACGTCTGGAGCCACGTGATTTAACCAACCCAGTGAATGGGGAGCCCAGGGCTGCCCCAGACCGGGTCAGGACGAGCATGTGGGTACTATGACCATCATCAGTTCCAAGCTCCTCTGTGTGACATTACCAAATCCACAAGAGAAAGTATTTCTTGTGTCTTTTTGAAAACCTTTACTATACCCTGGGATGACAGAACATAAATGCTCCAATGCCTATTTGCAACATCTTAAACACTGGATGCTTCAAGAAGGAAAGATTAATCCAGGCTTTGACTCCTGTTTTCCAGAGCTCTGACATCTCAGCCAGCTTCTCCAGAAAGCCCAGCAAACCCAATACTCCACCCAAAAGGCTCAAGCAGAGGGGAACATAACGATCCATGTCACTAACGGTGGCTTTGTGCAAAGACATTCCTGGGTGTCCAACCCCCAACCCCCTACAAACCCCAGAAGGTTGAATTCCTTAATGTGTTAAAGGAAATTATATAAAGCTGTGCTTCCCAAACTTTGTAAGGGTGTTGGAACCACCTGGGAATCTTTAAAGCTTGAAATTTAGAACAAATAAAGGGAACACAGTGCTGGCCACGTGGCTGTAAACCTGTGGAGATACCAAGGCCCAAAGTCCTAAAGGTTAAAATTACAAAAGCTTACAGAAGAATGAGTTCAATTCATAAGGAATCTTGGAAACGAAAAATGAGCACATCTGAAGATGGCTCTAAACTTTTCAAGTTGCTACTAGGAAGGACAATCACATCCTCCCCTCTACACAGACACCTTCTGGACCACTCCAGCCTCAAGCTGTTTCCCCTGACTTCCCTTACACTCCACCTGCTGTGGCTGGCTCTCCTTAGGGGTCCAAGTCTCCGTCTTGGCAAATGAAGAGGATCACGTTCTGGGGAAGGAGTCTCTCAGCAGACTGCAAGCTAGAGCCCTCCTCCTCATCCTTACCCGCCCAGCAGCACAGGCCCCTACTCATGCCCCAGGGTCACCACTCCAGCAGAGGGGCCCACTGCACTGTCTTCTTTTACTCTCGTGGCCTCTTAAGGTGGGAATACCCGCCTCTTTCCATTCACTGACTCTCTTAAGTGTGGCCTTGGTGACCCCATGCTGGTGCGCTGTGAGCTAACACAGTGCCTACACTGCACAGCCCTCTTTATAAGGTGCTGTCCACTGTGCTGCTTGGTCAGTGAATCTCCAGGGAACATGGGCCACCAAATGCATTCCCTAAGCTGCCTTCTCTACTTGGCAGAAGCTGGCCAGGTACGTTTCTTTAATATGGTACATTTCTTTCCATAAAGCCACCAGGTAACACATGTATATGCAACAGAGAGTGACTTGGAGACAGAGAGAGGGAGGGAGGGAAGATCGCGTGTATGTGCTATTCGGCTGTGGGTCTGGGGCCCAACTTTTCCTTTTGGGATCAAGTGAATCAGCCACCCAGCTTATAAAGAGAAATGACAGCCATGGCTGGGCTCCTGGACTGGAGGCACTGTGGACACATGAACGCGCTGTCCTCCGTGGGCACACGCAACTCCAGAAGGTCATTGGCACTGCTGAGCCCTGCCCTCGGGTGGCCTTCATTCCTGTCCGGGTGCCTTGGTCCATGCTTTTCTTCTCCCTCCCCCTCTCTGCCAGTCTCCATGGTTTACATCCCCTTCATGTCTCCTGTCTCAGCTTAAGCCTAACGTACCCCCAAAAGCTTGCCCCACTGTTTCTCTTCCTGTAATACTCGTTAACTCCATTCTGTTTTTAAAAGCAGAATCATGCTTTTAAAGACACTATCTAGTTTCTCTTCTTTATTACATGCCTTCCTTCCCCTACTGACCAATCTGCAAGCTCTCATAGGACAGTGACCCTCTTCCATTTCTCTGGCATCTGCTGGGGCTCCTTTGGTGACTGTCTGCAAAGAGGCCCCTAACAATTTCTCCCACTACTCCTCCTTCAAGAGGTAGAATCTCTCCCCGACCATATCTGGCCTAGCCATGAGACTGGTTTTGATCAATGGGAAGAAGCAACACTGTTACTTCTGGGACTGAGCCTCCAGGGGTCTCGCTGTTCCTGCTTTCATCCTGTTGGAAGTCAGTTGCCAGGTAAAGCAGCTCAGCTAGACCAGTGAAAGGCGGCAAGAAGGCAGGCGAGGCCTCCAGCCAACACCAAGGCCCTAGAAGAAGGAGTGAGGCTGTCTGAGATCTTTCAGCTCCAGCGAAGGGGTCTTGACTGGGGAATTCTAGAATCTCTGTTTCTACCATAGGGCCAAGGGTCATGAACCTTGTCCGTTTTGCCAAAGACCACCCGATCCCATTCTCTTCCAGAACATGACTTCCCAGAGCTGGGATCCGCTAGGCATGGCTACTCACTAGATTCTCGTTGGTCAGCCGGGATATCTCCTGCTGGACGCCAAATTCCACCTGGGCCTCTGGGGAGAGCAGTAGCGTCTGGCAGAAGGTCTGCTGCTGTTTGTCCATCTCCTCCTTCAGGGCCTCCAGCTGGTCCTTGAGACGCTCCACCTCCTCCTCATGCTCCAGGCTCTGAGCCTGCAGCTGAGCCTCCAGCAGCCTGCGTCAGGGAGAAGACAGGTGAGCACACGGCCCAGGCCAGGGCCTCCATGTAAGGGGCCACAAGCAGCAGCATGACAGGGGAGCGGCCAAGCACACAGCAGCAGCGGTCGCACATCCCCCCGAGGGATGAACGCAGCAGGAGACAGACGCTGTGGGGAACACGAGGCAAGCAGGCCAACTATCCTCCTCTCAGATGACGGGAAACCAAGGCCAGAGCACTCCTGGTCCTACGGCTTTTTCTCAACCCTTGTGCCTCATTCTGTGAGGATAGTTTAACCGTTTGGGATTGAGAGATTGTCTCCCTGTCAAAACGTCTATCAACAGAAATACATTTCCTAAAGCATCTTTTAAATAAAAATAGCTACATCTGCCCCCAAAGTTCACAAGAACCTCCTTCTTAAGACAAAACTCTGGCAAAACTGAGCTAATTGTATTATTCAGATATTTTCCCTATGGCAAATTCTCCACAAGATTTAGAAAAGCAAAATATTAGCCCCTTTCCTTTTCATCTGTACCATTATTACCAGCCCCATCTTATACGTACAATTATTAAATATACAACTTTTATATACAACTTTCCTCCAGCCAAAAATGAAAACTAAGACTATTTGCAAATGATCTAGGGGAAGGTGTAAGACCAGTTAGTGTCATGACGAGAAGCAGAGAAACCTTGAGATCTTGCAAAGATTGAGGAGAAGTTTCATAAGACTCTGAGTCAGAAGGCCCAAGACCAGGGGTCCCAGTTACCTGGGCAATGCTTCCATCATCATAGAAGGCAAGAGATTAATGAAGGCTCATAGGCAGCCTCACCTTCAGGAAGTTAAATGCTGATATGACCATGATGCTGTCCTTCTTGGACTTAGTTGCTTAAACCAGCGTTCTGATTCAGTGCAGCAGGCTGGGGTGAATCAGAAGAAAGCTAGGGTGCTGGGGGAGAGGTCCTGTAAAGAGCTTCTAGACATGGTTACATGGAAAAAATTCACCCCAGAGTCTTCTGGGGATGCAAATAACGATTATGACCGAGCTAGGCACAGGGGTAGGAACTGTGGCGTGCCCAGGGGACAGCTGTTAGAGACTGTCACTGCCCTGGAGGAAGGCACCATGTTTTTTACAGTTCTGATGGTTTGGGAGGTGACAATTGCCGTAAGAGAGCTGGGACCATGTCTGCAAGGGAGGAAAAGAGAGGGGAAGTCTACACTGCTGATAGAGGCGACCATTTTATGTGGCGGAGTCAGCTCCATAGCAGCCCTGGGTGCAACACCTGACTCCCAGTGGCTTCTCAACAAAGTCCCACAAATGAATGAAGAAGTGATTGAGAAAATCACTCATTCACCACAGGCAATATTACCAAAGAAAAATAACATGAGATTTGTGGAGGATAATTGGGTAATTAAATCAGGATTTTAAGTGAGATACAGTATTTAGATAATATCCAATATTGGCTATAGTACATTACAAGTAGTCACCAATAAGTTATAAGTTTAATGAGAGAGCGTAGACACTCTTGGGTTCTAGGCAAGCTGCCCTGAGGATTCATCTCCTGCCTTCTGTGACATGTTCACTGTTCATGTCTTATTCTCCAGGTGGACTGTAGCTGAGTGACTCAGCCAGGGTTCTGTTCCTACTTAAGCATTAGGCTAGCCACCTCATGGTGCAGGTAAGAAAACTAAGGCCAAAAGAGCTTTGAGGTCACGACAGTGGCAGGGCTGATTCGAGAAACCAGGACTCTTGATTCATAAGTCTGTACTTTATTAATGCATTCAGTTGCTGATTCATGAAACCATATCTGATCTGCTGATGGAGAGGCATGAGGAATCACCTGGCTTTATACGTGGGTCCTTCTTCCAATAAAACAAACTTCTGGGTGGGACAGAAATCTGATCTTATTGAATAATAACAGTTATAGTAATAGAAGTAGCAGCTAATATTTATTATTCCGTGATTACATGCCAGGCATGTGCAAAGTACTTTACCCATATTAACCTTATTCCTTATAATGCCCCATGAGGAAGGTCCTATTCCATTCACAAGGAAACAGACCCAGCATGTCACCTTGCTCACAGGTTGTGGGGCTGGAGAGACACTACCTTGTGAATCGGCTGACTCAACTTTCTTTTTCCAAGAAGAGATGCTCTTGGTGCAACGGTGCTCTCTACTACATCCTCAGCAGGCAGCAAGGGGAAGCAGCATGAGGGCTCCCGGCTCCTGCTCCGCCACCACCCGGCTGAGGCAGCTGGGCCCAGCACTCATGCCACCTTGCCGAGTCCCAGTTTCTTCTCTGGAAAGTGAGCTTGATGACCACCAGTCCATCTCTTATTGAGAGGCTCCAACGGGCAAAGCTATGCCACAGCTCTTAAAAGCCACCTGCAGTCAACAGGCCTATGGTGTGATCATCATAGGGTTTCCTTGTGGTGCATGCCTACCCTGTCTGGGTAAACTGCTCACCCACTGCTGAGGGCCAGTGGGTTTCAGGCTCAGACTCTGGTATCAAATGGAACCAGGTTCAAATTCTGGATCTTCTGCTTTACCGACAAGTTCCTTAAACCCTCCAGGCTTCAGTGTCCCTACCCCACAAGGGTGCTGTGAGGCTAGACGTCAAGGCGTATGCACTGCACTCGGCTGCCATCAGCTCCAGGGAGACCCGGAGATCAGGACCAGCACATGTGCTGACGGCAGGCTCTGGAGGGCACAGGCTGCATTTGGAGCACAGCCAGCAGTGCAGATCAGTCAGATGTTTTTGGCTGATCCTGCAGAGTTGGGAGGGCCAATATATAGTGTGGAAGCAACACAGGCCCAGGATTCCCCAGGGTGTGTTTCCTTCTCAGCCTTGTTCTAAAGAGCTGCATGCCATGCAAGCTCCCGTACTGTCTCTTTCTTCACCCATAGGACAAGTGGCAGGACCATATGGTTCCTGAGGTTCACCAAGCACTGTCACCTTGACCCAAACAAGCAGCTGCCCTCAAGCACATCTGCACAGCCTGGGCACAGTGGCAGATGGTCAAGTGCTGGGGATACCAGCCAGAATGCACGCAAACTGTTCCCCATGCCCTCATCCCCACTCTCGCTGAAAAACGATTAAGCACAGACATGAGCAGGCACAACGGACAAAGCAGACACAGGAAGAAAGGATTGTGCTCCACCTGGCAACTTGCTTTAGGCCTTGGTAGGCCAAGCCGAGTTCTCCATCTTCATTTAAATATCCCCAATCCTCAGTCTTGCTAGAAACAAAGGACAGAAAAACAGGGTGTCCAGTGTAGAGGGAAGAGTCAGGCAGGCAGGGAGCCCTGGAAACAGAGGTGATTCTAGCCAAGGTTTGGAAATGGAAAAAAGGCAAGGCTCAAGAACTCCCATTTTCCCTTCCTCCTCTCCTGTCACCTGCAAACAGCATCTCTCCCCAGGTCCCCCAGTTTCAGGTACTGTCTTGGAAGTGGGTTCATGTGGTCTCATGTGGGACCTGCTAATGACCTGGGTGGGAAAACACGCTTCCCCAGAGACAGCAGAGGGCCAGCTTGTTCTGGTAACTCCATAAATGCAGCGACGCAGCAGTGTGGATAGAGTAGAAGCATTCACATAGCCTCACACGTGGTGCTTCCGTCAATCAGATCCATTCAGACAAGAACAGGGAGAGATGCAAAAAGGGCTGAGAGGAGCGAACCCTGTGTGTGCGCAGAGGTGGCTTTGGGCAGTGAGCAGGTGGGTGGTGGGGAGGGCATTGCATCCTGCAAAGCAGCATGTGAAGCCCCTGGGGGATGTCAGCCCAACCAGGGTAAGGAAGAAAACTGCAAACATTACCTGCTTTTCAACGCTGACATTCCTTAAGGGCACAAAAGTATTAACTAATCTTAACTCCAGCTCTCCTTGCAGGGTCTTTCTCAAATAGCTAAAACAAGTTTTGAGATGCCCTGGATGAGAACTGAATGATGTCTCCCCTTGGCCCTGGGACATGGGTGCATTACCACTGTTTACTCAATTCAGGAAAGCAGGACACCTACTCCTTCTACATGCAAACTCTTTTGCTGTCTGCAAGTCACTCAGTGTCTGCCCCATACCAGCAAGGGCAGCTCCTGGAGGTGAGGTGTGTCCAGTGCTCCACCTCTACTTATGTCCTCAGCTCACACAGCCCTGGGCACACAGAGGTACTGAAGGGCCGGCAGGGTTGGGTGGAGGAGGGCAGGTAGGGCCCTGCTGCCCCTAGCAGGACTCTGCCCCACCTTCCTGCTCCTAACAGCCTCTGTTCCTGGAGAACTCCTCCTGCAGGCTGGATTCCAGTTTTCCCAGTAGGAATTGTGGAGCAAGAATTGCATCCACGCAGCCTGAAATGAGGACCCATAATTCCCTCGTCCTCACTCCCAGGGGGCAAACCATCTGTAATCCAAAAATAAAATCCTAAGGCCCCCGCCATCTGAAGTGACTTCCTCCTCAGCGAGGGCTCTTTTCACGTTTAACTGAAGACACTGTTTCAGGCCATGATAGGAAGAGGCGGAGGCAGTCGGACGTGCCTCATCATACCTCACTGTCATTAACATCAACACAGATTTTAAGAAATCCCAAGCTGATAGCGCAGCAGCGTCCCTTCTCAGGTGTCAGTCTGTGTTTTACTAGGGCCTTTCGTGGCTAGTGCTTTAACCTAAAGGCACAGCTCATTGGAGGACTGTAGGCACCACTGCAGTGATTCCTGGGGAAGGCAGGAGGTAGACAGCATCAGTGCTGAAAGGGAGCAAGTGCAGGGATCCTGGGCTCCACCCCCCTCCTTTCCCACACTGCAGAGTCACTCACTCCTGTGCCAGGACCCAGGGTCTCCAAACTGTGCACTGAAGCTCCTTTCCAGCCTCCAGCCCCCCGGGAGGGGCTGCTGGGGCTCTCAGAGGGTCACCTCACCTCTGTCGCCCCCATAGAACTACAGACTGCAGAGCTCTCTAGATTGGGGCTGACTCACACAACGAGAAAGTTAGCGTTAATGCCCAGGCCGCCAGCCTCACAGGGCCACACTCCCAGAATTCTTAATTCTGTAGCAAGCTAGGCATTATGGACAAAGATAAAAGTAGAGAACTGTGCAGCCCAGGCAGCCCACAGTGCTCAGGAAATCAGACACATGAGTAAATTAAAAACCAGTCAACCAACTTGCTTCAGCCATTGGTTCCCGGAGGAAAGAACCCTTGGAGGAGATCCTCCAACTCCACTTAGGCTGCGATGGGCCAAGGCCAGGGAGGGAGCGCCACCTCCTGGTAGGAAAAGAAAAAACCCAAACGACTTGGCTCAGGAATTTTTGTTGAAAATGTCGGTGCTTGATATCAATTAATAAATCTGCAAATATTTACAGAGAAGTCACTGTGCTAAGCCCTGTTTCCAAACAGGCCACACAGGGATGAGTTAACTCGCTGTAGGCAGTCTCCAGCCACAGCAGGCAGCCAGGCACAGCAGCCAGGGAACTGGCTGGAGAACATAGCAGCCCAAGGCAACCCCCAGCCCCACCTGTAATGAGCCTGTGGCCGGGCTAATTACCTCCACTCCCTGGGCCTCTCTTTCTTTATGGGTAAAGTGAAAACAGCCAGCTGAATTATCACAAAGGTTTCTTCCAGATCTTTAATTACTAACCATATCACAAAAGTTCCTTCCAGATCTTATAAAAGGCCAGACAAGGCCTAGGACAATATTTACTTTGCCTCTGTGAAGATCTTAAAATATACGACCCACCAACCATGGCTCTGCCACAGCTAAGAACTTGCCTCCCTGGGAAAACAGACAAGGTTCCTGCCAGCTCAGGGATGGTCAGTTTCCCGGTTCTAAAAACTTCCCTGTGTGCTCCACAGACAGGCTTAATTCTTTAGTTCATACCCAAGCTGTCTATCCACCCCCCTAGCATATTCCCTGGGACCTCTGGGAAATGGAAGGCAGCACCCTAAACGCCAGGAACAAGAGAGAAACATCCAAGGCGCTAGGCCTGGGCATATGAGAGTGAAGGATCTGTGGATCAACACGACCCAGTCATGGAATTACAGCAGAGCCAAACTGTGCTGCCGACTCAGGACCAGCAGAACTTTGGGAAATGATCGTCTTCTGGAAAAAAGGCAAGACCTCTACCCAGGACTGGTTAAAGCGGGGCCTCTGGGGGAGGAGCTGGGCAGAGGCCGACTCTTCCTGCCGCCTTTGCCGTTCTGAGCAAGGCAGCCCACAGCAGCCGAGGCTCAAGGGCAAATGAGTCAGCAGCTCCGAGCAAATCTTGAGACTGCACACACCCCCTTCCTTGTCAAACATAGGCTGCACTGTCCTGGACAGGCCTGTGGTGTGTGTGTGTGAGGGTGTGTGTGAATAATAACCCAGGTGTACCTGACCAAGCCCAGGTGGCACCACCTCTTGCCGGGAACCTGCTGGGTGGAGAGAAGCTGCCAGGAGGTTTTCTGGGACCTCAGGAATGCTCCGGTAATCCACCAGTCTCGCTTTGGAGTTCTACACTCTTGCTGAGGCTTGGGTGGAAGTGGACAGGAGTTGAAGAAGCACCGCTGTTAGAGCCAGACCGGAGCCCTGGCCACACGCTTGCCCCTACCTAGCTCTGTGACTTTAAGTGCTCACCCCCAAGTGAGGCTGGCCTGAGGGCAGTGGCAACCTGTGCCCTCCTAACCCACTTCCCCATCCTTCTCCCACATGCAGCTCTGAAAAGCCCTGAGAAGACGACAAATTGCCCAGCGCCCAGCTTGTGCTCACAGCCCTCTTGCCCCTTCATTTTCCTATATATCGAATGGTGATGATGCTGGTGCCTGTTGGTTCCCAGGAGGTAAAAAGGAGAGAGCTTTGTGGAGGCAGAAGGGCTACCCGCATTCCTGCAGCTCCTCTCAGAGCAGGCCCTCAGTAACGGCTTCTCTCCCCAGAGTTCAAAACAAGGGAAAAGACACAGTTGTAGGGACCAAAACAAAACTCTATCAACTATGAAGGTCAGCAAGTGACAAAGTTCTGACCTTGAGGATCATGAATGCTTAAAGAGGCTATGACTGGGAAAGTGAGGGAAGTCCCCAGGAATCTAAGCAAAACTCAGTGTATGAGTGTAACTAGTTCTAGGGAGAGGACAGACGCCATCAAAATTCTAAATGGTCCCCCGCACATCACACATGCATAGAAACTATATTTCAACAGAACTCTCCATTACAGGAAAACTGTAGAAAAGGTAGAGCAGCTGTCTATCTCCAAAGCACCCCAGTGGCCAGGGCGGCCCTCATGGTAATGGGATCCCCTTGCTGTGGGCTCCAGCGAATTCCCAGTTGGGTCCCTGTTCCCTGCCAGGCTGCCTGGTGGCTCTCCTCCTTCAATGCTGGGATTTGCAGCTATCATGAACACTTCCCAAAGCTAAGGCCAGGTTGGGAGAGAGGCAAGCCCACCATAGTCACTTCCACAGCACCTGGTGCAGCACGCACTGCAGAGCTGGCTCGTCAGGCCTCCCCTCCCCAGGGCAGCCGGCTCCTTTTCTGTACTTAACTCAGTTTCAGAGGCTATTAATTTCCTATTGTACGCCAGGCTTGCTGGGAACAGAATTATTTTAAGACATAATAAAAGCTATTTTTATTTGATCACCATCATTATGACTGCTGTAAAGGAAGACAAATCCAGAGTATGAAGCAGCCCCTGGGAAAACCTAAACTGGGGTCTGGATCCTTGACAACGCTGGATGAATGAAAGGAGCTGCCAATGGTGACGGCTCTGAAGATTGGGGAGATACGCGCCCTGCTCCTCAGACCAAGCGCACAGCTGCTGCCTCCTTTCTACTTTAATATCACCTGGGATTTTTCTTATTCATCTCATTTCTTATCTTCAACCCAAGATAATTTAAAATGACTAAATCTTGACTTCAGTGTTAGCACTGAGTCACCTTCATTCCCTCTCTCCCTCCTTTAGGGAAAAGAATTATACCTCTCTTGAAATAAATTTAATTTCCTCCTGGAGCCTCGACAACACCTTCAACTTCTGATCACCTACTCAGCGGTAAGAAGCCGCTCCAACCTGAGTCAGACCTTCTGGATTCTACCTTGACTCAGGCACGTGAGGGCCTGAGCTGCCCACCCCTCCAGTCTCAGTCTTCTCCTCTGAAGAAAGAGGGACCGGATGTAAATATCAGAATCAAAGCACCAGATGTCTTCAGTGATTCTGTGACATGCTTGCAAAAAACTTCAAGTTGCACTCGCAGTGCCACCTAATGACATTTTGTGGAAATGTTTGCTGTTTTCACCAATTTTGAACAAATATTTAATGATTAACATTCTATTAGTTGAGGCAAGAGAGACAGGTAGTCAGGGAAAAGGCCAGCTCCATTGTTTGTTTGTTTGAGATGGAGTTTTGTTCTTGTTGCCCAGGCTGGAGTGCAATGGCGTGATCTCGGCTCACTGCAACCTCTGCCTCCCGGGTTCAAGTGATTCTCCTGCCTCAGCCTCCCGAGTAGCTGGGATTACAGGTGCACACCACCACGCCCAGCAAATTTTTGTAGTTTTAGTAGGGACAGGGTTTCACCACGTTGGCCAGACTGGTCTCTAACTCCTCACCTCAAGTGATCTGCCTGCCTCAGCCTCCCAAAGTGCTAGGATTATAGGCATGAGCCACCATGCTCTGCTGGCCAGCTCTGTTTTTAAAAGTGCCCACGGGAGGTACAAGGAAGCAGAGACAATAACAACGGTGATCACAGCAGTAACACTCATCACATGCGTACCACGTGCAGGCACTGTCCTAAGTGCCTTACATATACTATAGGAGCTCACCCCATCTTCCCCAAAGCCACAGGAAGCATGCCACTACGGCTGTCCCCGGTTCACAGATGAGGCAACTGAGGCACCGAGTGGTCATGTGACCGCTACTAAACAGTGAAGAGCGGACTCCACAGTGCACCTTCTCAGACATGCTGCCTTGGGGGTCTGCGTTCTGTCCACTGACAACGCTTGGTCCTGCTGCCGCCCTCAGGCTATCACTCCTGCTTGCCTTAATCCTGTCTCAGCTCATCTTCGAGGGGCCAGTGGTTGCTAAACTCACATCCAGGGAGATCTCATTTTGGCTAAGATGGTGGAGGTAAAATGCTCCCATTCCACCTCCAAGTGCCTAGTTTGGGTTCTATCTGTTCTGAATGACAGAGGGTGGCCCCCATGGTGTGACACACACTGTATGCATGAGAAGGGCATTGCAGCTGGCGGCTAGGCAGCCGTCCGCTGACAGCTAGCCGCCCTCCTCCCCTCACCGCCCCCTAGCCAGCTTCCTCTCAAGGAGAAAAGCTGTTCTCAGCCAGACCTTCCCATTCCACTCCTGTCATCTTCCCAGGGAAGCTCCTTTTCCTAAGACTTCTCAGGGGTCCGGGGCTCTAGATGCTGCGAGTGTGCTGCTTGAGCCTTGCTGAGCTAACAGTAGGGCAGGGGACTGAGTCAGTCTTTCTGTGTCCTCTAATAAATAATTCTCCAATGCTGAGCACATGGTCATCACCTGAGGAAAATCCCGAACAGATTTGGCTGGGCAGGGCCCTTGTCTGCAGCCTCATCCAGCACAGTTGACTGCGGCAGCCTTACCTGTTTGTCTGGCAGACCCCATGATAGGCCTCAATGGCATCCTCCTGGTCAACATGCTTTTCACTGTTAGGCCAACTTGCTCTGGCATTAATGTTCGGCTCCTAGAAACCCCCCCACCGCCGCCCGCCAAAAAAAAAAATAACTCTGGTTAAACAATTGCCACAAAATGGCTTTATATACAAACAGGTATAAAAACATGCCTTTGGGAAAAGACAAAGGCCTGGGAAGAACACAGATAACCACAATCAAACCCAGGCCAGGAATGTGACTCCAAAAGGACACCTTGGAAGAGACACAGAATGATGAGGTCTGGCTGAGAGAGCGCTGAGTGTGGGGCAGTGGGGTAAGACAGCCAGGAGGCTCCCCTGGGAGGAGGCAGCACCCAAGTCCAGAGCACACGGGTGAACCCTGGCTCGGCTGGAATCCTCCACACTTGTCAGCACCTGCTTACCCCACCCATCCTGAGGCTCATGCCCAGGAATGGCCCAGCCTTTTAGAGCCCATGGAGTGACCCAGGTGGCCTCTGTCCCCACTTTCTGGCTCTAGTCTGTCCCAGAAAGTGAGAACATTAGGAAAATGCACTCAACAGGACTTGCCACCCTGGAGAGGCTGAGAGGGACCAATGACTCTCTCCACTTCAGAAAGCAAATAGCAAGGGGTATGAGGTGAAAAGGCCACCCCTGAGGTTATCTATTAAACATCTTCATATTAACTTCAGAAGATTCTAGAAGCTTCTAGCTGCATTGCCAAGGGAAGGTTATGCTGACAGGGCAGCAAGTCCCTTGCTCTGCATTTAGAGGAGACCCCACAGCAAGAGAGACTGCTTTTTTGTGGGTAAAGATACATTAAAAAAAAAACATGAATCTACCACCTAGAATCACCCCTCAACAGCCCCACTGTGGGCCGCCATCTTGTTACCGCGTTCCTGCCGGCGAGTCGCCGCTGGTCGGCGCTCACGATCTGGGTCCTGAGGATGAGCACCTCCTCCTTGCGCACATCGAGCTCCTCATGGGCCAGCTTGAGCTGGTTCAGCAGGAGGTTGTAGCTGTCTGGGGAGCCATGGCTGGAGTTGTTCTGCGTGGCCTGATCGGCTATGGCTTTTCTCAGCTCATTCAGGTCATTCTTCAGCTTCTTGTTCTCTGACTCCAGCTCTTGCCTCTGGAAGACAGCCCAAGGGATGCTGCCATTACTCCCTGGCCCAGGGCCCTCTTCCTGTGTGGGCCTCCCCTCCTCCCCTCCTTTTGTCCACTGGGAAGCTTCTTTCTTTAATGTTGAAATACATGGAAAGTTCTGTCATCAGCAAGGAGTCAAAGCTGGGGCCTGGATGTGAACTCATGACTCCAAGTCACAGGCGTGAAGCACCTGCACAATGCCTCCAGAGCAGCATTCCCTGAAGTTAATTCAACAGCATTTGTGTTTCTAAACATATCTGGCTGTGAAACTCCTCCTTGTGGAAATGCTGGACTAACAATTTTAAAAGACATATAGTAAACACCAGGACTTCCTAGAGTCTGAATATGTTCACATGCTTTGTGACTTTCCAAGAAAAGGTACAGAATGCAGGATTTCCTAAATGTATTTGCCCAGAGAACCTCTTGCTCCTCATTTTTCAGGGAGCCACTTTTATCCTGGACTAATGACTTGGAGGATACACCAGGGACACTATTTTGGTCATATAGAAAGCCACCAACTGTCAACGTCAGCAGAGGAAAAACTACCTGCCTACAGAGTCTAACGTGCTATTGGAACTCACCTTTGGAACATACTTTATATTTTCTGGGTAATGCATTTAACTTTCTGTTTGAGATGAAGTCTGATAATCACACACAAACTTCTGGCAGGACCCTGGCATACATGAGATTCAGAATTTCCCAAAGGAAACCCAAAGATGTGGATGAGTATATGCATTGGTTGCATGTTTGTTACAGAGCCACAGGATGATGGAACTAGGAGACCACTGGGTAGAGTGAGTCTCTCTATTTGCTGGGTGAGGAAGCTAAGCCTAGGGAGGGGAAAGTTTACAGCGAGTTTAGAGGCTGACCCAGGACAGAGGACCAGGGATCCTGACTCCTGGTCCAGTGACCCTCCCATGACTCCACCATATATGTGGTGATTTCCAGAAGATTTAGAACCATGCACAGAGATAGTAAGTCTGTAGACATGATGAAGGCCCCAGAATAAGGTGCTTAATACTCAATGATTACTGATGAGTCACCAAGCCTATGGTGAGTCTATTTACTAAGTTCAGGAGTTGATCCCCTCAGTGCCTGGGTGATATTCTGGCAGCCAAACCCATCCACAGGAGAGCCAGTGTCACATGCCAGAGGAGCACTGGGTGTGGAGACATGAACGCTGGGTCCTCATCTTGGCTCAAGGTGCACACTGCACAGTCCTGGAACCTTAGCCTCCTCAGGTGTAAGGGAGTGAGGACAGCCGGTGGCTAAGGTTTCCTCCAGCCTTGACCAGCCAGAACCGAGCTTAGTGACAGCTGTCAGCTGGGTGCCTGTGCTGACAGCCACCCAGGCCCTACTCAGCTGTGAGATCGTGCCTCAAGACAAAAAGGGCCAGGCGGGGTGAAAGCTCTGGTTGTTTTTCAAGGATTTCTACCCAGGGCGTATCTGTGACATTTTTATTTATCCTATCTCTAACCATTCCTGGACACTGTCTCCCCTAACCACACCATTCCAGTCCCACCCATCACCTCTCCTCTCCTCTCCACTCCTCTTTCCTCCCCCCAGGCTCACCACCATTTCCTCATCATCCTTTCTGGTCAACAGTGCCAAAAGAATATGCATGCTTTATTGTGGTAAAATATCTAACACAAAAGTAGCCATTGTACCTATTTTTACATGCACAGTTCAGTGCCATTAAGTCCATTTATGTCGTACAACCATCCCCACCGTCCATGTCCAGAACGTTTTCACCTTCCCAGCTGAAACTCTGTTCCCATTAAACACTAACTCCCCATCCCCGCTCCTCATCTGCTGCAACCATCGTTCTACTTTCTGTTTCTGAATTTGACCCTTCTAGGTACCTCATATAAATGGAAACAGGTGAATTTTTGTGAAAGACATATTTCTGATGCACCCAAATGCTGTGCCATTCCAGCTGGAGAACTCCCATTCTGTTATCCTCCCTCCCACCAATCTCCGTCATCTGCCTTCCTCAGGCCAGGGAGTGTGGTAAGTGCTGCAGGTACAACATCTGCTTAGAAGCTATCAATTACGCTAAAGTACAGATCATGGCACTGCAGCCTGAAACACACCATGACACGAGTGAATCCAGAGTCACCAGGGAAAACAGAAGAACGCCATCACAGAGTGTGGGGAGTAGGACCCGGGGGAGATAACAGGTCTGACAGCTAAAGGACAGGAGCAGCTAGCTATGTGAAAAAGGCAGGTAAGAGGCTTCCAGGTACGAAGGCCTCAGAGAAGGAGAACAAGCAGGACCTGCTGGGGAAATGCAGTCTTGCAGAAGGCAGAGCAGAGGGGGTGGCAGTCAAGAGATGCAGGTGATAGTCAGATCATGAGGGAGGGCTGCCAAAACCCAGGGAAGGGAGCTGGATCCAGGAAAAGCAGCAAGCTGGTCATCACAGGGTTTCAGAAGGGTTTCCCTTGTTTCCATGGGGAGATTGGGTACCTGGCTGGACTGCAACATGGCATGGCCCATGGCAGGGAGCAGAGGGAGATGCAAATGAGATTTAGGAGGTGGAATTGTCAAGACCTGGAGACTGCTGGATGTGGGAGGTGAGAGGGAACAAAGTCTAGATGCTTGGGTGATATGTGTGTCATCTATTGAGACAAGATGGGGTTTCAGGGTTCAGATGTGTTCAGCTGCAGTCCCTACAGAGCAGCAAGCAGTTGGAATCATGGTCTAGAGATGGAACAGTATGTTGGTGAAGACTTAAGTCTTGGGAGGATGTGTGTGTGTGTGTGTGTGTGTGTGTGTGTGTGTGTGTGTGGTGAAGCCACTCCAGGAGAGTGTGCCAAGGCTGGGCACTGCACACCACATGCTTTAGATTTCCTGTCTCTGGGTCTGGGTAGCTCTGCAGCCCCAGGACTTCAAGCTTCTAGGTTAGCTGGACATTGGACTGGGCAGGAAACCTTTCTATAGAGAGTTTGGGTGCCTATATCTTAAACATCAGTACATCCCTGGAGAGCACCCTATGAGGATGACCACTGCAAAGTAGATATTTCACACAGGATGAGTGTTACTGCTGGAGGCAGTGCAGTTTTGAATACGGGGTCATTGACATTCTATATATAGTCAACACTATACCACCGTTCTGAAACTTTGTAAGATTTAAAACCAGTAAAATGGATCCGTGTTCCATCAAACAAGCTAAAGTTGTGAAAATGGCTCTGTCTTACAAATCCAGCCATAGTAAACAGTAATGGATACAGTTTGTTTCAAAATTCTGAGGAATTTTAATAAAATACTTATGGACAGTCCAGTTCTCTCTCAAAAAAAGCCTCGTTTCATCACAGGATTATTTATAATAGTAAAACATGGGAATATGTTCATCAATTAGAGAATGGATAATTGTGATAATCATAGAGATGGAGTCTTGCTCTGTCACCCTAGCTGGAGGGCAGTGGTGCGATCGCAGCTCACTGCAACCTCCGCCTCCTGGGTTCAAGTGATTCTCCTGCCTCAGCCTCCTGAGTAGCTGGGACTATAGGCATGTGCCACCAAGCCCAGCTAATTTTTTGTATTTTTAGTAGAGATGGGGTTTCACCTTGTTAGTCAGGATAGTCTCGATCTCTTGACCTCACAATCCACCTGCCTTGGCCTCCCAATTAAAGGCGTGAGCCACCGCACCTGGCCATGTCATACAATTTTAATCGACCATGGAAATCATGTTTACAAAGAAATTATGTAGAAAAATGTACCAGTGGTTACCGGAGGCTGTGGCTGTCCAGGGTCAGCATTCAGCCAACAAACAAATGGAAAAGCAAAGTGTGGCCCATGCACACACAATGGGAAGCAGTCTTAAAAGAAGACTGACACATGCTACGATATAGATGAACCTCAGGACATAATGTTAAGTGAAATAAGCCCATTACAAAATAAAATACTACACGATTCTACTTATGTGAGGAACCCAGAGTTGTCTAATGCAGAGAGACTGAAAGTACACTCGTGGTTGCCAGAGTTTGGGGGAGGAGGAAATGGGGAGTTGTTAATGGGTACAGAATTTCAGTTTTAAAAGATGAAAAGAGTTACGGAGACGGATAGTGGTAAGATGCTAGCATAACATTCCGAATGTATTAATACCACTGAACTGTACACTTAAAAAGAGTTAATTACGATGGTAAATTTTTTGTGTATTTTACTACACTTTAAAAAACTGGAAATAAGCCATGGGAATGATTCAAAGCTGTTCTCCTGGGCAATATAGCTGTTACCAGAGTTATTTATTTTTTGAGAAGTCAAGTGCAGCAGTAAGACGGGGGAGGGAACAGAACAAGCAGTTTGATCTGTAACAGACTGAAAAATCTATTGAGATAATGCACTACCTTCAGACCAACCAGCCAGAGTTATTTGTAGTTCTGTAAGCGACTGGCAGGTAGAATGAATTCCCACATTATCCTGTCTTTGAGGATGGGAATGGGCTGGGCTATCCTGAAGCCCCTTTTCCGTGCGCTCCTCCCTGCCACGGGGGCCTGCTCACCTCCCACCGTTCTGCCGCGCTGTCTCCCCACGCCAGCAGCAGACGTACCGGCAGGTCCCTCTGCCCTACATCTGCCCATGCAAGCCTTGATTCTTTTCGGAGTGATTTTTAGTGGCCATAACTGAAATTGTGTTGAATAGGTGATGTATTTATTCTCTTTCCTATAGTAGATACAGACTTTCCTTCATTCCAAAGGTGAATGAACTACAGCATGGAAACGGGAAGCTACCTGTTTATGGCTCTCCTTGTTAGCAGACTGGGGCTCAGGGCCCGATTTCCTGATGCCCAGCTTTGTCATCTGCCCTCCGCCAGGTGAGAATTCCAGGAAGCTTGTCCCCCAAGAGTCTTACCTTCAGACTATTGTAGGCCAGATCTGCATTTGGGTCCAAATCTATGTCAGTCTGTGGTGGTTCCGCCTGCACAGATAGAGAGACAAAGATAAGCGTGGACCTTGAGCAAGATATTCCACAGAGGTGTTTCTGACTGAGGTCGAACTTGCTCATTCCGCCTATGAGTGAATATCCAACACCCCCACCCTCCACAAATTCACTTCCTTCCCACCTTCAAAGTGCAGCTCAGTACTCCAGCCCAGCATGAAGTTCTCTATTAACACCTCCCTCCTGTCCCCACCTCCACCTTTGCTCCCATGGTCCCCACAGGCACTTGTAGGTTGAATACATACAGTACTGTGTTACGGCTTGAATTGTGCCCCCAAAGAGATATGCTGAAGTCTTTACCCCAGAAACGGAGAATGTGACCTTATTTGCAAATAGGGTCTTTGTAGATGTAATCAAGTTAAGCTAGGGTCATTAGGGTAGGCACTAATCCAGTAGAAAGAAGACACAGGGAAGAGGGCCATGTGAAGGCAGAGGCGAGGCTGGAGCCACGCAGCTGCCAGGCAGGGAACACCAGGATGGCCAGAAACATGGGAAGCTGAGAGAAAGGCATGAAGCAGATTCTCCCCCAGAGCCTTCAAGAGAACACGGGCTGTCAACACCTGAATTTCTGACTTTTGGCCTCCAGAACTCGGAGACGATAAATTGTTGTTTTGTCATCCAGTTTGTGGTGCTGTGTTTCAGCAGCCCTAGGAAGCTAACACACACTGTAAAACTGCGTCTCTGTTTTAGTTTATGAGGAAGAAGAGCCCCCAGTGTGTGTTTCCCAACTAAACTCTAAGCACCTCGCAGAGAGCTGCTTCCTCCACGACACTACTGCAGGTAGTAGGAAAGCTGGCCCACAACACTCTGTAACATGCTCTGACATCAGAACTTCAAAGCTAGTGCTTGTCTATGGCAATGTCTGGAGTCATAGCTCACTAGGATTCAGCTGAGCCAATGATTCCTACAGTTATTTAGCTGATATTAGACTTGGATTGCCAGTGAGAAGGGGTAGAAACAGCTTCATAAATGGTTAGCTACTTGGAGTAATTTCAAGTAGGGGGTGATGGTCCCTCAATAAGATGGATTTTTGGAGGTAAAAACGAACAGAGCACTTAATGAGATTACCTACAGTGCTAGCTAGGAACATTAAGTCCTCCCACTGTGGATTGACTAGTGTGCCTCAGGCTTGGAGACAGGAACAGGATCTGAGCATCTCCTGTACTCCTCCCAGGTGAAGGATGCTCACACTTACTGCACTGTTTCCAGCCCTGCCACCTGGGGGTAAAACATCTCCAAGGTACCAGGGTCTGTTTTGCCTCCACCAACACCAGTCATACAGGAGGCTGTGGCTGTCCAGGGTCCGCATTCAACCTGCTGTCCCAGTGGGAGATCTGCACTTGTGTTCTATGTAGCATGGATTTGCCATGTGTCCATGGATAACGCTGAGGGTGTTAGATTCTCAGAAAGTGGAGATCACCTACTCAGACTCAAGGGGCCCTATAAAGATGGGCGGGCAGTCATGTTTGTAAGTGGGCAGCCCATAGGAATCACCCTATTGGCCAAGGTGACTTTGCCAGGCTTGAGAAAGGGAGGTGGCTGGGTGGGAGGTCAAATGCACTGACCACGGACTGTCATAGAGGCTCCACCCTCACGGCAACTCAGTCACTCCCATACTGATGGTACATTCCATGGGCTTCCCTGCCGTTCCTCACTCAGTATGTGGCCTCTCTCTGCAGCTGACACCTGAGCCATCTCTCCCCAGAATGAAGACCCAGGTAGCTCAGAGTCCCTCTTTGGACCAACAGCGAATCCAAGAACTTAACCTCCAAAAGCTCCATTTCAGGGTGCTGTAGAGGGATCCCACAGCCTCCCCCAATCCACTCCTGCCTTTCCTTCCTTAAACTGTCAGAAACAAGGCCAGTCTCCCTAAAGAGGGATCCTTAATATACACAATAGAGCAACAGCCCAAGCCTAGAGTTCTAACTATTGTTCAGTGATTATTTTGGAGGAAAAAAATACCCTTTTTTATTTGGAATCAAGAGAAGTTCTAAAGCCAAGATTACAAAATTCATTGGCATGTCTGCAATGGGGAGCCTGGAGAATGAATCTTTAGATACAGCTGGATAGGCCAAGAACTTGTATGTCAGACACTGTCTGATGTCATCTGTGCAGCTTTTCAGAGGTTTGATTTGCGTTTGCCTGTCAGGCAGCTTTCCTTCTAATTGAATGAGGCATTTAGAAACCTGATCTTTTTACTTTCCATTCTGAATCAAATCCACCTGAGAGATTTAAACCCATCAGCAAGATTTACCTCCCCACTTACTGCTCAGGGGAAACACGCGCGCACACACACACACACACACACACACACGAATTTGCTAGCAATATAGACAGAATCTGTATCACACTTGATTGCAAAGGGAACACAGGTGTTGCAAAAAAATGACTGGGCACAGAGGTGGGGGAAGGGGTGGGGACTGAGAACATGGGGTAGGTGTCAAACTCCACAATTAACAATTTGGCCTGAGAACATACCAAAGGCCTTTTTCAAGCCCACTATGAAGTCAGCTGATGATAGAACCCACGGCAGAACTGGCCTTGTGCCCTTTAGAAATGGTCCTTCTATCTCCAAAGAAATAAATGGTTCTTTCTTTCTCAGCACTGCTATATTCAATGGGTTCTCTACTATAGCATGAACCTGTTCGCACTCAACTTTGCATTTAGTTAAGTGCTACCAATATTATTTTTTACTTTTCACCGGTGTTACATTTGGTTTTCCCAAACTAGATTTTAACTTCCTCAATGGCTGGGGATTTCTCTTACATTAATGAACATTTTGTGTAGCTACTACATGCCTGGCACTGGCATAGTTCTAAGTGCAGCATGGGTGCCCAGTAGGTCCTTCGGATGGAACGACTGCTTTTGGGGCTTTTTCCTTTTTTTTTGAGACGGAGTCTCGCTCTGTCACCCAGGCTGGAGTGCAGTGGCACAATCTCGGCTCACTGCAACCTCCGCCTCCCAGGTTCAAGTGATTCTTTTGCCTTAGCCTCCTGAGTAGCTGGGATTACGGGCGCATGCCACCACGCCCAGCTAATTTTTATATTTGTAGTAGGGACAGGGTTTCACCATGTTGGTCAGGTGGGTCTCGAACTCCTGACCCTCATGATCCGCCTGCCTCGGCCTCCCAAAGTGCTGGGATTACAAGTGTGAGCCACCATGCCTGGCCTGCTTTTGGGGCTATTAAGATTTCAAACAACATCCTTTCTAGACCCAAGAGGCTGCTGATAATCCAGACTGAGGCAAGGGCATAGCCACGGGAGAGGTGGGCGAGTGACACACACTCGGTCTGCCTCTGACCCATAAAGGATGAACCCAGGCCCCTGCCAGATCCCAGGTATGGAAGGGCAATAGGTTATCTCCATGAACACTTGACTTCTGCTGTATTTATACTCTTATTACACACCCTGGTCCTCCAGGCAGGGAGCTCCCCTCCTTGCAAGTAGGTGATGATGCCACAGACTTCCCCCCAGCTTCACCAACGGAAATCCAGGGCACAAGGGAGCTTACTCCTGTTCGGCTGGGTGGAGTAGGGGCACTCAGAGAAGACTCAGCCTGACTCCAATGCAATAATAAGGAGCCCTCTGAGACTTGGCAGGAGCATGATCCCATGGGGTTACACCTGCCACGTGAGCCCTGGGGGCGTGAGCTGGATTGTTCTCTCATCCCAGCACCGTAAGAGCACTGCAGCCCCTCACCTACCTGGCCTTTCTTGCTGTCCTGCTGTTCTCTCTTCTCCAGCTGCACTTGCAGCTTCTTCCTCTCCTGCTCCAGCTCCCGTACTCTCTTCTGCAGCTTCAGGAAGACCGTCATGTCCATGGCTGCCTTCTCCAGGCCGATTTCCTTCAAAGGAAGACAGGCGCAGAAAAAAGGTTTCCCTAAATACACGCCTTAAGGGAACACACTGCACCTCACTGCCTCCCTCTCGATCAGCCATCTGTCTCCCCTCTCCTCCAAAACATCAATTTGCATCTCAAATACAAAGCCAATGACAACCAACTAGCATTTCTCCTATCAGAGTTGGTGTTCCAGGCTCATTTTCTGTCCAGATAACATCTCAGCCATTTATATTCCTCCTGTGTGAGCCACTTAAAATGACCAATCATATATTCCAAGAACAAATGGATGAAAACACAGGCACTTTCTTTGGGAGTTAAAAGAGCTCACTTCTGGAAAATGGTCTCACAGCAGAGAAACTACAAAACTTGGGACATAACGCTTCCTGAAGAATCAACGTGGTTACTAATCACCGGAATGCACTGTCAACCAACACTTGATTGCACCTTGAAATGGAATCAGTACTTGCTCTGCTGTGGAACCTATTTATCCAACAGATCTTAAAGCATCTATTTCCCAGATTTTGTTCCTTTTGGATTCATGCCTGGGTTTGCCCTCCAGGACTCTAATGCATGGGGATGGGGGTGTACAAACGTGTATCTTCCTGTGAATGGGTAATGTGTATGAGCACATCCGCGTGGATTTTTAAGCACATGTATGTACATGTGAGACAAGAGAATTTGGTTCCACCGGGATTTAATGAGTGCTTCACGTTTAACTGGCACTGGACCAGCCTTGGCTTCCTTGAAGAACATAAACCCAGTGATGACAATGCTTATGTCTACATGTAGATAGTCAGACATACAAACACTGCGGTAATATGCCTGGAATTGAGGCTGACTGAAGCCTCCAGGGGGCTAGACTTAGAAGACTGCAATGCAAAACCAAGCGCCTCAAGCCAGCACTCACGCAAGGCTTACTCAGGGCGCCCAGCAGCCAGCAAGTCATGAAGAACTGCACAACAGACAGACCTTCAGTCCTGGAGATCGGACCTCCTCCCCTCCCTCCACCCTCTGCTCCAGCATTCTCTATCACTCATGGTCTTTTATTTTTCTTCATAGCACTTAGCAGTACTTGCAGTTATATCATGTTTCCTCCCTAACTGCTTATTGTCTAGCTTTCTGTCAAACGAGCTTCCTGAGGGCAGGGATTTCTCTGGCTTAGTCATCACTCTTTTTCTAGCACTGACCAGCAGAGCCTACACAAAGATATGCTCCAAACCCATTTGTTTTTCTTCTCTCTCCTCCATGTCTATCTCCACAGGCTTTATAAGGTGGTGTGTGTGCGCGCGTGCATGCACACGTGCCTGTGATTTTCTTTTCAAATGCCAGAGGAAAAATGTTATCTTTTGTATCTTTGACAAAATTACACACAGACCACACAGTCCACTGTGTGCTACATTTAGTGGCTGGCTCTAAGAGGCTATTACCAACGAAGATACAGTCACCCAGCATACTTTCATTCCAAATATTTGCTGTTCTGAGTTTTAGCCAGCTTCTAAGTGAGGGGGGCAATTTTCTTGTGTATTTATAGATATTACTATATGCACTGTGATACTTAGTGGGGATGATAAATTGTGTTTATTTTAATGACTTAGCTGTTCCTTCTTAAACCAGCTATTTCACCTCTCTGTATCAGTTTCTTGGTTTTTCAAGAGGAATCAGCGGTCTTCTCTCCTTTCTGGTTAGGGTATAAGGTGAACAATAACATATTGCTGTGCACAGTAAGTATTAACTCGAGAGAACTGCCTCTAAACCCACTGGAATCCAAGTGATCCTGCTCTCAAGAATTAGCCCCTGGGCACTCTGGTCACCACCAGCTGAACAGTAAATCTCTCTTGGGCAGCTCCACAGAGAAAACACACGCTCCCTCGGGAGGAGGACAGCAGCCAAGAGCCCGCATCACTCACCTCCACCTGCTGGAGGGCATCTTCAGTGTCTCCGATCTCAGATGTGGAGATGGAGGGGTAATTGGAGTCAGATTCTAAGCTACTTTGGTTTGATGGGTTCCGTCTATGACCTGGAGTTTGCTGTTCAATGAGAAAAATGTGACAGCTCATTAGAAACTAATGTTCATAAGAACTTACTTCTCATGGTGGCAGGCCCTAGAGTTATCCTTCTGCCTCATTTGTCAACAAGAATAGGCATCATTGCTTCTCGGAATGATGGCTAAATAGAGCTAGTCCTATGAAACATTTCACCTACAGTTCTTACTGTAGCAATCCACTTTCCATCGCTTAATGAAATGCAAGTTCCTCACACTTGGGCCAATTTCTCTGAGAAGTCCTAAAAAAACCTTTCACTCCCAATCTTCTTTTGATATACACAAAGGCAGTCACATTACCCACCTCCCCCTTGAAAAGAATGTTCCACACCTGCCCAGAATGGACCCTCCCTTCAACCTGCACTCCCTAAATTTAATGAAAATAGCAGCATCTTAAAAATAGTTTACCACTTATATTGTTCATTTAAAAATACTTTTTTTTCCTGCATCTGATTTGGCTTTCAGTGTGAAAACTGAGCTTGGTAGGACAATTTTAGACTTCTATGGATGTTCCTATTTAGCTTTTCTTTCTGGCTTCTATGCAATTAACTTACTCCATCTTGTTTGAACACTCATTTCTGGAGGAAATGTTTACATGGGGTAAAAAAGAATGACAGATCCTAAAATATCATAAAATTGTCTCTATGAATACTGCATCTCATCAGACTAGGAGACAGATCGTGTCCAGGAATGCTGGATTGTGTCTCCTAATCTGATGAGATGCAGTATACAGAGACAATTTTATGATATTTTATAGGCCCTGTGGGTCTCTCTGCCACACACATGCTAATGAAACTGAGAACTCCCACACCCCATTACTGTTTCCACACAGGAATCTTCCCATCACAGGAAACAGGAAAGATAACACACTTGGGTGGAATGTTCCTTAAACTTATAACTGAGATCTTCACAAGACCCTGAAGTTGGAAAAGGAGCTGTCTGCAGGGACGGATCACCCAGCGCAGCTACTTTTGCCTCTCTGCAGTAATGGCAAGCACTGCGCATACAACACATGGACTGAACATCCCATATCGAAAGGCAGTGCCTGAGATCAGCAGGTCAAAAGCCACACAGGAGCCAGGAGGCCCATGCCACGGCACAGCAGAAGCACCCTCCTTGCCTTTATGATGGTCATCTCCTCCCGAAGGTTGTCGTATCTCTGCTCCAACTGTGAATATTCCTTCACAAGGTTCTGGTACCGGGATCGCTCCTCCTCCAGCTCTTTCTTCATCAGGAGGTTTTCCTTCACAGAGTTCTGGGCAAATTTATCTGGAAAGCAACACGCTAAGCTGCAGTTTTTCTGGATGGACTGCCTCACATGTATTGACTCACGCTTTCTGATTAATCGCTTGTTAAGAGACTGCCCCTGACAAGCTCATCAGAGACTCTTGATGAATCTATTACGCTCCTCACCTACTGCAGAGCAAAGGTGAGGCTCATTACTCTGGCTTAGTCTTCAGACAGGGAGAGAAAGATCCTGCTTTCAGGGAAAGGGGAGAGAGAAGTTGGCAGCATAGGTGAGAATTCCCTCAGTTGATTCCCCAGCCTCTCTTCTGCCAACTGTCACAGCAACTGCTGGCAGCATTCCTGGAAGAACCAAGGCTTATTCCACACTTCTTTTCCTAGTCCTGACCTTTCAGGTCTTTGGAATGCAGGGAGATTAAAGGAGACTGGGCTGAAAGGAGGGAAGGCAAATAGACAAGGATGCGCTGCTCCTCTGCCAAAACTTATCACTCACATTAATGGACAGAAAAGTGTTTTAAAAGGAGATTTAAAAACAGTTTGTTTTCAAAAAGATGTGGCATTGGGAGGGGCTGTGAGGTCGTGTGGTTCCCTTCTCTTGTGACATGAATGAGGAACCTGAGGATGGGAGAAGGGGATTTACTCAAGGTCACTCTGAGTCGTGGCAGAAACTGGGGTCTGTGGACTCTCTTTGCTCCTCCACAGCTGAGTGGCACATGGGGACTGAAGGCAGCCCAGGAGCTGGTGGGCGCCTTAGAGAGGCTGACCTGGGATCTGATTCAAGATGCTCTCTTTAGCAAACATTAACAGATGACCGACTAGGTAGAAGGAACCATGACGGGTGGGTGGATATGAAAACGTGTGAAACCCAGCGATGATGACAGCTCCTGAGCACTCACTGCGTGCCATGTACCCTCCTAAGCACTTCACGTGCAGCCTCTTCCTCGTTCCTCCCATCAGCCCCCTGATGTCTAAACATTTCTTTATGTCCATGCAGCAAGTGAACAAACTGAAGACCTGCTCAAGGCTGCACAGAAGCACACGGCAGAGTCAGGCATCGAGTGACTCCAAGTCTCATATACCACACTGTTCATGACACATGTCTCACCTCTTTAGACTCTTGAGGCCAAAGGTCTTAGCAGGCTCTTAAAGGTCATTATTCTTTTTTCATCTCCCTCTATTAAAATCCTTTCCCCTCTGTAGCTTCTAGTCTAAATGCATGCTTGCTAGGAGTCTTTGGGGGAAATCAGGGAGGAAGAGAGATTAAAACTCACTCCGAATAAAACTCAGGTGCTTTGGTACTTACCTTTAGACTGGCACAGGATTTGGTTGTTGAGCTGTTCTTTCTCATCTTTCAAGAGAGCATTTTCTTGTTCCAGGTCTGCAACTCGCTGGAAGAGAGCAACAGGAGAAAAACGTCTCATGATGCTGGAAAGAGGAGAGGCTCCTCTTGCGGGATTTGGATTTTAACTAGATAAGTGTAAAGGAGATAATTGATTTGGTCAAAGCTTCTTTCGTTTTCAAGGAAAAATTATGTACTGAAAGAAACATCCCATTAAGACAAGAGAGATGAGCTCTGTACTATTTTTGGTCACCTAATGTCCGTAAAAGCATCATGAAAAGTCTATCCCAAGTTCACATGCCTTGTTGAGGAACTTACAAAACAGGCTTTCATGTTTTTGTATTTGTTTGCCTGTCATGCTAAAATTTAAGCTCTCAAATCTGAGTCTTAGGAAGGCCAAAAGCTCACAATGAACAAATTATCTCTGGTCTTCATCCTGCTTGCTTTACCTGTCTTATTGAACCAGGATAATTCAAATTCTGAGAAAGATGTGACGACTTGCTATTGACATTCAACTGTCCAATCTAGTGTTGGACTTCTGATGATGTTGACAAAGAAAAATAAAATAAGGTGACTATTAGCAGAAAAAAAGGCAGAAAAGAAAAACTACTAATTAAAGAAAAATTGTGGCCTACTCAAAGATGAATAAGAATTAAAAGTGCAAAGCAAGATTGAAAAAAAAGTTTTGCTATTTATTACTGGAGCAATAATTTGTATGGATTTTTTTTTTTTTTTTTTTTTAAGATGGGGTTTCACCACGATGGCCAGGCTGGTCTTGAACTCCTGACCTTAGGTGATCCACCCACCTTGGCCTCCCAAAGTGCTTGGATTATAGGCGTGAGCCACTGCGCCCAGCCATATGGATTTTTAAAAAGTAACAATTCAGCTGTGTTCTAAGAGAATCTGAAATCATTAGTTGGTATAGAGGAGGGTGGGAAAGGGTCTTTTATAACATGGGGGCTAAATTGCAATTGATTCACCTTTGTACTTGGAACCCCTGGAGATTCCTTCTGCAGGAGGCCATCAAGTAATTTTCCCTACTAAAATCATATCCCTGCCTTTTTGACATAGATGAGGACATAGTTGAGCAATGCAAAAAAACAGGCAGGGAGAGAACAAATAACACATGCCGGTGCCCTCTCAAAATTCAGGCTTACAGACTTGAGATCTTCCTTCCCCCAAAGCTGGCTGGTCCATCACCATTTCCCACAGAATGATATCTTGTGATCACACCCTAAGTGTGGTGTATGGCAAAGACAACACGTTTCATAGCCACACAGTCCCTGGGCTCTATAAACCTGTTTCCTCCTCTATAAAATGGAAACCCACTTCACAGAGTTTTTCAGTATTCAATGAGATAACGCAATTGAAGCACCAAGCAGCAGGCACTGCATAGAGCAGCTGACTGATAAAGGTAGATGGTTCTACATTACTCTTACTGGGCATGAAATGGAAATACACACTTCAAAATCATTCCACCACTTACCAAAAATTAAAACAGTATCAACTCTTTACAAATGCTTCCAAAAATTAGAAGAGGAAACGCGTTCCAATTCCATTCTATGAGACCCGTATTACTCTGACACCAAAACCAAAGACATCACAAGAAAACCAAAACTACAGCCCAGTGTCTCTTATGAATACAAATTCAAAAATCCTCAACTAAATACCAGCAAATGGTTATGATAAAAACACTCAAACTATAAACAGAAGTAAACATCCTCAACCTGATAAAAAATCGATAGCTAATGTTGCACTTTATGGTGATAGACTGAATGCGTTTCCCCTAAGATCAGGAAGACAAGTGTGTCTGCTCTTGCCGCTTCTATCCAGCATCATACTGAAGCATCCAGAATGAAAAGGAACAAGTAAAACTACCTCTGTCTGCAGATGACATAATCTTGTATATAGAAAATCCTAAGAAATTCACTTAAAAACTATTAGAACTAATAAATGAGTTCAGATTGCAGGGTCCAAATTCAATATATAAAACTCAATTATATTTCTATATATTTGCAATGAACAATCTGAAAAATAAATTAAGAAAACTATCCCGCTATAATGGCATAAAAATACTTAGGAATAAATTTAACAAGTATAAAATTCATACACGGTAAACAAAAAAAATTATAGAAAGAAATTAAAGAAGATCTTAATAAATGGAAGGACATCCCGAGATAACAGACCAAAACACTTTTTAAGATGGCAACAGTCCTCAAATTCATCTACAGATTCAATGTCATCCTTATGAAGATCCTGCATGGCTTCTCTGCGGAAATTCATGAGCTGGTCCTTCAATTAATATGTAATATCTAGGGATCCAGAATACCCAAAACAATCTGGAAAAAGATGAACGAAGTTGGAAGAATCACAGTTCTAAATTTTAAAACTTACTAGAAGATAAAGTAATAAACACAGTGTGATACTGGCATAAAGATAGACATACCGATCAATGAAACAGAATTAACTTTCACATTGACAATCACTTGATTTTTGACAAGGGTGCCAAAACAATTCAATGAGGAAAAGAATAGTCTTTTAATTAAAGGTGCTGGGACAAATGGATATCTACAGGGAAAAGAATAGAGCTGGACCACTACCTCATAATATACAAAAGTTAACTCAAAATGCATTAAAGACTTAAATGTAAGAGCTAAAACTATAAAACTCTCAGAGGAAAACAGCAACAAATCTTTGTGACCTTTGGATTAGGCAGTGTTTTCTTAAATACAATGCCAAAAGCTCAAGGAACCAAATTAAAAATAAATTCAACTTCATCAAAATTTTAAGTTTTTATGCTTCAAACCATCAAGAAAGTGAAAGGGCAACCCACAGAATGGGAAAAAGTATTTTCAAATCACATATCTGATATACCAGTGGTCCCCAACCGTTTTTGGCACCAGACATGAGTTTGATGGAAGACAATTTTTCCACGGACCAGGGTCGGGGGGAATGGTTTCAGGATGATTCAAGCACTTTACATTTATTATGCACTTTATTTCTATTATTATTACATTGGAATATGTAATGAAGTCATTATATAACTCACCATAATGCAGAATCAGTGGGAACCCTGAGCTTGTTTTCCTGCAACTAGATGGTCCCATCTGGGGGTGATGGGAGACAGTGACAGATCAGGTATTAGATTCTCATGAGGAGTGTGTAACCTAGGTCCCTCACACATGCAGTCACAATAAGGTTTGTGCTCCTATGAGAATCTAATGCCATTGCTGATTTGACAGGAGGCAGAGCTCAGGCAGTAATGTGAGCTATGGGGAGTGGCTATAAATACAGATGAAGCTTTGCTTGCCAACCACTCACCTCCTGCTGTGCAGCCTGGTTCCTAATGGGCTACTGACCAGTACTGGTCTGTGGCTAGGTGCTTGGGGACTCCTGTGATACATGACTTGTAGCATGAATATATAAAAATCACTTGCAACTCAACAACAAAGAGACAACCCAATTTAAAAAATGGGCAAAGAAGTGAAATAGACATTTCTCCAAAGAAGATATACAAATGGCCAATAAACACAGAAAAGGCACTCAATATCTTATTAGGGAAATACAAATCAAAGCCACAAAAAGATACCAGTTCACACTTACTAGGATGGCTATAATAAAGACAGACAATATCAAGTGTTGGTGAGAATATGAAGAAATCAGAACCCTCATACACTGCTGGTGGGAATGTAAAATGATGCAGCCGTTCTGGAAAACATTCTGATAATTCTTCAAAAGGTTTAACATGGAGTTGTCATGTGACCCAGCAATTCCACTCCTAGGCATATACCCAAGAGATATGAAAACCTAGTCCACACAAAACCTTGTACACAAATGTTTGTAGCAACATTATTCATAAGAGCCAAAAAGTAAAAACAACCCACATGTCTTGTCAACCAATGAATAGTATATCCATGCAATGAAATATTATGTTAATAGAAAGGAATAAAGTACTAATCCATGCTATGACATGGATAGCTCTTGAAAGCATTATGCTAAGCAAAAGAAGCCAGTCACAAAAGATCACATATTGCATGACTCCATTTATAGGAAATGTCCAGGACAAATAAATATCTAGACAGAAAGTAGATCCGAGGTTGCCTAGAGCTAGGGTGGAGAACTGGGCAAATGGGTTTGCTTGCTAATGGATACAGAATTCCTTTTTGTGGTGATGAAAATTTTCTAAAATCAGACTATGGTGATGGTGGCAAAACTCTGAATATATTTTAAAAACCAATGAACTGTACCCTCTAAATGAGAGAACTGAATAGTATGTGAATTACATTCAATAAAGCTGTTTAGAAAATCATTCCACAAAGCATTCTATTAAGCATAGCACACTGTGCTAGGTGTGGCAAAAGATAAAAAGTTGAGTAGTAAGACAGGCTTCTAGGTTTTGGTCTGACTGCCCAACCTCTCCAATATGATGAGCAAGACTGCACTGACTGACAGAAGGAACCACCTCACCCTTTCTAGCCGAAGTCAAGGGATCCGGTCGTCTTCCGGAGGACTCGTCTCAACCTGTGTAGAAAGAGTCTCAAAAATGACATCCTCAGTACAGTGCCATAACACATAATGACTAGCATGTGTGCAGTGGCAGAGGGACTCACTGGTGACTACTGGGACTGCAACCTAGAAGATGACCATGTGGAGTGGAGGAGAGATGACCATACAGACCCCGAGGACCCACCTGCACCCCCATCAGAGAATCACCTTTCAAACTCTTCTAGACTTTATGGCATTAAAACCAAGAAAGGTGGCCCTAGGGATGTGCACTAAGCCAGAAGAAGCCGGCATGAGGTTTGAATTTCAACTGGTTACAATGCTTAAATGCTATCTTTCCTTCCTCTCCTAGCTTTAAATTAAGCTCAAGGCACCCAGAGGTAGGTTAAGGGAGCAGCTGCCCCACCCTCAGCATCACGTAGAAAGGGGCAGGAAAAAATGGCAATAGGCTGGAGCCCAGGATTGAGGTCACTGGCTCTCCCCACCCCAGGAACTCTGGTGGTAGCAACTCTCACCTTAAAGGTACCTCAGCCACTCTGGGAGCTGCTGATGGATCTGTAGTGGCCTTACATTAGGTCTGTCCCTTAAGGCCCCATATAGAAAATTAAGATACACAATACTATCAAGGGCTTGCAAAAAGCTCTAAGCAATGTATCAACACCTTTTTTTTAAGACAAGGACTCATCCTATTACCCAGGCTGGAGTGCAGTTGTGAGATCTCAACTCACTGCAGCCTTGACCTCCCTGGGCTCGGGTAATCCTCCCACCTCAGCCTCCTGAGTAGCTGGGACCACACACCCATGCCAACACGCCTGGCTAATTTTTGTATTTTTTGTAGAGAGGGAGTTTCGCCATGTTGGCCAGGCTGGTCTCCAGCTCTTGGGCTCAAGTGATCTGCCCACTTTGGCCTCCCAAAGTGCTGGGTTTACAGGTATGAGCCACTGGCGCCTGGCCAACATCCTTAACACTCTAGAACTCCTTCAAATTTCAAGGAGTTTTCCAATTTTTCTTTCCCCTCAATTGGAGCAGACTCTGTTTCATCCATTTATCTGTGGATGGATTTCCATGGAGGAGGCTCTAACGAGAGTATTTTCAAAAGTCATCCAGGTAATTCTGAGGCTCTAGAGGTTGAGAGCTGCTGGTCTTATGTCTTTATATCCAGCAGAACTCCTCACCCCACAAGTAAATGATAAGCATAGTCAGGGACTCTCGGTATGGAGAGTCAGGCAAAGGGGGTGGCTTTCCTCCCCACAGGACGTCAAATCAGATAAAGCTGATAAAAACGTACAAGCATCAAACTAGTTATACCAAGTTGTTATTCTTTGGCAATGTATTGCCTATAATAATTAATGCAACAGATGTTGTATGTCTTCAGAGGCTAAAATGTGACTTGGTGATGAAGGCAAGGTACAGAAGAAAAAGCACCGACCGAGAGTGGCAATGTTTTATCCGTAGAGGCACCCGCTCACCAAGCGTAGTTCTGGCCTCCGGTATGACACAGGGCTGTCACTCATCCATCACACACTTCCTGATATACCTTGTACCAGGAGCCTTGCCAGGACTAGGGGATGCCAAATGAGACAGACTGACTCATGGTAGCTGATATGGTTTTGACGTTCATTTCCTCCAAATCTCGTGTGGAAATGTAATTCCCAGTGTTGGAGGTGGGGCCCGGTGGGAGGTGACTGGGTCATGGGGGTGGATGCCTCATGAATACTGTAGCACCATCCCCTTGGTGACGGATGAGTTCTGAGTTCATATGAGATCTGGTTGTTTAAAAGTGTGTGGCACCTCCCCACTCTCTCTTGCTCCCACTCTCACCATGTGACGCCTGCTCCCCCTTCACCTTCTGCCGTGACTGGAAGCTCCCTGAGGCCCTCACAGGGACAGATGCCAGCACTACGCTTCCTGTACAGCCTACGGAACTGTGAGCCAATTAAACATTCTTTACTTATAAGTTATGTAGCCACAGGTGTTTCTTTATAGTAACGCAAGAACGGTCTAATATGGTAACTGCCCTCAGAGGGTGTGCAGCCTGGCAGGGGTGAGGGACAGATGCATACATAGTAATGATACCAATAAGGGCTGTGGCAGCTTCCTATGAAGCAAGGATTTTCAGCCTTGACACTGTCAACATTCTGGGCTGGATAATTCTCTCCTGGGGGAGTGGAGGACCGTCCTGTGCGTGCCTGGGTGTTAGACAGCATGCCTGGCTTCTACCCACTAGATGCCAGTATCACACACCCTCCTCCCACCTTCAGTTTGTGAAAACCAGAATGTCTCCAGGCACTGCCCTATGTCCTCTGATGGCAAAATCACCCCTGATTGAGAACCACTATAATAAGGTGATTTAGAAGGAAAAGGAGGTAGCCTCAGGGTCCATGAAGGCTTCACAAGAGGTGGGAGTCATCTGGATTAGGCCCAGAGGTGGGATGTCTCAGGCAGCTGAGGGGAGGGCCATTCTAGGTGGAAAGAACAAGCAGCCTAAAGGTCTGGAAGGAGGAAGGGCACGGGTTTGGAAATGTGAAGAGTTCTACCTTGCCAAAATGTGTGGTTGCAGCAGGAACACTGAGAAAAGTCAAGGCTGGGTAGGTAGAGGGAGTGAGAATCAGCTTGTGAATGGCTTCCCTTCCTTTGTCCTAAGGAAACACTGAACTCCTCTTATTCTAACTTGACCTGGGTGGACCCAGCTCCTCTCCCCAGCCTCTTCCTGCCCTCCAGCTTCTGCCTGAACAGTTCACTGTTTCTTCTGCCAGGCTCTGTCTTCTCGATCCTTTACTGGTTAATTTCTTCTCATTATTAGCTCTTGACCATCACTCTCCTGGGAAACCTTCCTACACCACGTGGATTGGTGGGGGTGCCCCCGTGCTCAGTGTTCTGCTCCGATGGGGCCTGCACATCTCTCCAGAGCCCGCAGGACAGCAACGCTTCCTCACGCACATGACTGCTCAGCCTGGACCAGAGTCCTCAATGTGGACCAAGAGGACCACTGGGCTGTCACATCCTCAGAACCCAGGCCACTGCCAGCACCTGAGAGCTTATCAAATGAATAGAAGTGCCCTGCAGACCAAGTTAAGGAGCCTGCATTCCCTCAGTCATAAAAAAGGGCTCCTTTTAAAATTGTTGTTTTTTTTAAAAAATAAATGTGTTTATAGTTGACTAAAATATCTAGAATACATGAGCTTGTTTAATCAAATAATTCCATCTAGGAAGCATATACAATGTGGGAAAAACACTCTTCCAGTGCATCTAATTTGCTATTACTGGAGGCACTTCACCACTCATTGACTTTATGAGCACCTTTAAATTAGCTTGGCAAATGATCAAAACAGATTTCACTTTTCTAGATATATAAGCAAAATCAAACTGAAAACAACCCAACAGGAGAAACTACCCTACAAAATAAAGCCTAGAGTGGTGCAATGAAGCATGATCTATGTCACAGTTAGGAAGGCAGGGGTCCTGCCCTACCCTGCCGGGAACAAGGCCGTGCCCTCTGAATTAGCCAACTACTGGCAGGTTTTACAGCAGGCTGTGAAGTAACCAGACCTTACCATGGAGCAAAACTTTGCTTTCCCTTAACATCTTCCTAATATCCAGATGGCCACAGATCAGCAGGTGACCTGAGAAGACCAAGACCCCTCGCCATTCTTTGAGCATCCTGCACACAGTCAATACCCCTCTGAAATGGAACATGCCATCTGACCGGCACAGAGTGCACGACATCATCACCAAGTGGGTCCTGAAATCTCCAGTCCTATGAATGCCACCTAAGAACATGTAACTTCCTTGTGACAACCTATGATCTAAAACCTGAGCCAAGACTACAGTCTGGGAGAGCCGTGGTTAACAGTGTGTATGCCACCTACACCTCCTGTTGTTTTTGAGCCTCATTTCTTCCCTCTGTCTCCCTCTGAGGCTTTGATTCATGAATGCAGGTCTCTGACTGGGCTTTGTTATTTTAATCCATGTATTAAAGTGGCATTGTTTTTCTTGCTCGCCTAAACAATTTTGGAGGTAGGCCCATGTTCCTGATCTTTCATGAACGGCAGGAAAGGACCAATCTCACACTCAGCTCCACACTCCAGGGAGGTGAGAGAATGCTTCCTCAATCCTATTTCCCCAGGTACCAGCCACCTCCAGTCTTCCCAGCCAGCTAACACAGCTGTTGGCAGACACAGCAGGTAACAAACTTTTACAGCCAAATGCACCGCCCCCCACCACCTTTGTGACTGTCAGGGCTGCTGCGTGCAGTGAGAGATGCTTTAACAACACAAAATAGGCAGCAGCATCCCCTGAGGATGATAAATAACACCTTAGGTTTCAGCCTCATTCAACACCATTCAGCAGCTCCTTTTTTTTGGAGTTGGGGGAGTGGTTAGTCTTAACTCTTGCAGGCAATATTGCTCAAAGTGTTTCTTCTAAAAGCTTATTTGGGACAGCTTATCAGAACCAACACGGGGGGGAAATCCTGTAACTATGAGGCTGATGTAGTCCCTATTAAATTAAACAAATGCCCCAGCTATATGCTAAAGAACTGTCTTTACTAGTTTGTCTTTAGGGATACAAATGTAGCTACGGGCTTCGTTCTGTCTTATATTTTCAAGTGGGATATTAGTACTGTATGAAGAGCCAGCACGCGGTTTCTAGTAGCAAACATGGGAAAACCGGTTGACAATGCTGATCAGAAAAGGCTCATCTGCCATCTGTCCTTGCTGCTGTGCAGTTACCACATCATAGAAATTTACAGGCACAGCCCTAGGTAGGGACAACACCTTTAATTCGCCAAACTCTAGAAGTGTTTATTTGACCATTCTCTGAGAATGTTCTTCTAAGTAAGCACAGTATGAATTTGTTTTTCAAACTAGGTGAGTTATGAAAGCAAAAGCTGAAAATCAACCTCCTCTGGATCATAAGTCAACTTTGACATGATTGGCTAAAATATCTTCAAAATGGTCCTGCAGATGTGTTTTAATTCCTCTCCCACCCCTAAGCTCACAGAAGCTGAAGTGCCTGGGACAGGGTTGCTCATGTCTCTGGAGGTTTCATGGATCAAGGGTGCCCTTGAAGTCAGAAGATCCTTCCTGACTGCAGCCATGCTCCTAGTATTCGTCTCCTCACTCCACATGAGCCCAGGGGGCACCGCGTTGGTCCTCACACCCACCCAGGCTGCTCCTGCCCCAAGGCCTGTTCATCTGTGCTTTACCTGTCACCTGTTCCCCCAAATTGCCTTGGCTTATCCTTTCCCCTCACTCAGGTGTCTTCTCAGAGAGACCTTCTCTGGCCATCAAAAGTGAAACCGCACCCCTCAGGCCCCCACAGGTCGCCCTCCGTCACCTTTACTCTGCTTCATTGTTGTTTACAGCCCATGGTGGGTAATTCGTGTTCGATTCTTGTCTGTACTTTCTCCCCCTATCCCCACACATTTAAACTCCTTAAGAATGAGAAGGGCTTTTTCGAAAACCATTCACCTTTCGCCCCAGTGTGTAGAACAGGGTCTAACACATACCGGTATTCAAACACCTGCTGAATGAAGGACCATGAACTTCTGTGCTTTCTGCAGCGAGACAATGTCCCTCCAGCGATGGCTCAGGGTCTGCTTCCTAATAACCCTCAGCCTCCACGTGAACCATGAGTCCTGGTGCTGCTGAGAGCACAACTCCCTCCTAGTTGGTGAAAGTAGTTCTGCTCTGCGCCTTTGGGGAGAAGGCTCAACACACGCTGCTGTGAGAGCCCCCATTCCCCAAGCCAGATCTCTCTACCTCTATTTGGAAAAATCAAAACCTTTATTAACTGGAACTGCCCAAGGCAACCAACTAGCGGCTAGTGGTTCTATGACTGATGTCTTGATACAATGCACAACCCAGCCCCACTAGTCCAAATGCTCAGTGCCTGGGGGCCTGCTAGTCATCTCTCACAAGGACCAGGGACGCCCACTCAGAGCCAGGCACCTGGCTGTGGGTGGCTCCTCCTCACCCACAATAGCCCTTCACCAAGCCAGCCCTTTCTCTGGTCCCACTGAGCAGCCTTCAGAGCAGATTCTGAATAATGAATTACCACCTCTGTGCCTAGGGCAGCCCTTGGGGAGCGCCTCTCTTTCACCAAACAGAGCAACTATGCAAAACAGCACAGCTATACAAAAGCAGCCGGCATAGGGCTCGCTGAAGCTTTCAAAAAGAATGAAATGTACACATTCCACAGGCTAAAAGGGAAGGAGGCTAAGGGCTTGGGTGTGGACCACCCCATGGAGGCGCCAAAACAACGGATACCTTTAGTAGAAAAGGATGTCATCTCACTTATGCAACAGGAACGCTCTGTGGACACAGAGATGAATTTCTGCCCCCAGGGAGACTCGGCCTCCCACAGGCCAAGGCAGAGCAGCCACGTGGCGTGGCCTGCCAATTAATATCGTCAGAGATGGCAAGCCCAGAGTTTTCCAGGATAGCAGTTCCAATAGAACACTTGCTGCCTTTGCTGATGGAAATATCAAACTCATTAATTAAACGTCTACTAGCAGTCGGCCCCCTCACTGTGCTTGGCTGGTCTCATCAATCTTGCTCAGTGCAGAGCAGGCTCCTGCTCAAGCCCAGGAGGAAACCGATTGTCTGATTACTCAGCATTTATCGAGATTGACACAGTGCCTTGGATAAATATTATACCCTGAGGAGGCACAGAAGACAAAACAAAAAAAGCCAGCCAGTTTGTCTACCTACCCCCAACCAGCACCACAAAAAGATTCTGAAGATCCTAAAGAATGTTTGCTTCCGCTTTTTCTTTTCCAGGAAAGAGGTGGACATGCCACTTCATGAGTCATCTCCTGTTGGTTTCTGAGTGTTACTGAGTTCGGATTTGCTTACATTGGGGTAGGGAAGGGGCTTTTGCACTACTCTTCTCCTAGCATTCCCCTCCTTGCAGCATTCTTAATTTTTTGTTACCAATTCCAAGTTCTAATTTTCTTTAAGACCTAGGCCAGCATATTATTGCTAGGGAAGAGTAGCAATATTTTTTTAAGGAGAGGAGGAAGGAGTCTGCTTGTGTTTTGCTCTTCCAACAAAGATTTTCATATTACATATGCACTCCTTTTGATGGAGACTTGGGTTTTTAGAGTGCTGAAGTCCCCAAGTCGTAGCATTTTTAGTGGGAAGCAGGGCAGGGGGCTGGGGAGCTGACGAATCAAGTGCTATCTGTCGGGGCAGAGATAGGTAAGACCTGATTTTGTGGATCTGCTGGGTAAACAGACTTTGCAGGTGTCTGATCTGTCTGGGACACACATACAGGGGATGTTCCTTTCTCCCAGGATCACTAATCTCTGGAGTTCCAGTTCTATTCTTGATCCTTTCTTTCTGGCTTTAGATTTCACCTTCTGGCTGTTATTTATGTAGAAAGGTTACCATCCCATTCATCTGCTCCCAAGGGTGGACAAACCACAAGTGTGGAATTCCAGGATTCCAGTGTGGATTTGTAGGTTACAGGCTTGTAGCCACATTTAACAGCATTTCCAAGCAACACATGCTTTATCCTAAAGAATGAATCCACTTGATTCCTCATGCTGGGCAGGCTGGCAGGTGACTTGTCTGGGCAGAGGGTCTTGTGGTGCCTCAAAGCAACACATCAGGAGGGTGGCCTTTTATGGGAAGCCTGCATCTGACTTTCTCCTTCTCCTAATCCCCACACCTAAATCCCACCTCTGGCCCCTGGAGTTCCTTGGGGTCTGGGTGAAGGCAGGAGCTGATGGTGCTGATACCCAAGGTGGGAAGATCTACATAAGCCCAGCACGTGCCAGCACTGTAAGCTCTCACCTCCACAGGTATCTGCGTGTTCCTCAGATGCGTGTGAGGGCTCAGGCCAGGAAAGGCAGTGGGAAATAGAAGAGAGGACTCCCACATAGGGACGAGAGCCTCTGTTCCTTCCAGGAGCCAAACACAATCTCATGGAGGTGGCCAGGTGCAAGTCCAGAAGGATGCTTGGAGATGATCTGAACTAACTTTTACAAATATACACACAGATGAGGGAACTAAGGCCGGTGAGGCTTTCTGCACATCCTTGGGAATGTCAGGGTGGGGATGGGAGTCTGGGAACTCCCCTGTCTACCCCAGGGCCCTTCCTGCAATAGCATCCAGCCTGTCCCAGTTTTGAAGTTGTTACTCCAACACCCTGAATACTGCATCTCTCCCTCTTAGATTCCCACCCACTGCGACTCCCCACTGATGGACAGACTCTGAATAAGTGGGCAAAATGCTATTTTCCCTGTGGCTTGTAGAGATGGTTGGCAGGGGTAGGCAGGTGGAAGGCAGAACACCAATGACCCAAGTCTGTAGGGGGCTCTCCAGGGGCCCTTGGGACTCCCCTGGCTGGAACAGTTATCTTGGCAGTGGAGCAGGGAATCTCTGTGCCCTGATGTTCAGGGCTGGGGCAAAGCTCAGGAAGTTCTATTTCATGGTGTAAGAAATAAGCCCACCAGAGTGGGTATGACAGGCTGAGACTTTCAGTGTTCAAAGGTGAGGTGCAGCATCGGCAGGGGTGCTCAGAGGCTGCCCCACCCCTGCAGGCAACATCAAGTGCAGCCCCAGCCTCTGTCATGGCTTTCTTGCCAAGGATGCAGGCCACAGAGCCAGCCCTGAGCCTAACTCTAGACCATAAAAACAATGCTCGCAGGCAGATACCATGTGCCCCTCCCAGGGGATGTCACAGTGTCCAGCTAACAGCAGAAGCACAGTCATGCTTGTGTGGGTTTCTCCAAAGCATGCCACTTTCTGTCTAGACACAAAACGAATGGTCAGTCTGTGGGCACAAGCCCAAGTCCACAGCAATTTTACCACTTGAAGCAGCAGTGGTCTCTGAGGAGTGGCTCCATGTGCCCACCCACTCTGCTTGCCAGTGCCTGCCCCTCTGGCCCGAGCATACCTTCCTCAGCTCATCCTTTTCCCTGCTGTGGGCATCCTCCAGGATCTTGCGCTCCGAGTGGGCCCTCTGCAGCTCTGTGCGCAGGCTCTCCACCTCCTCCTGCAGCCTCGGGCTGGTGTCCTCACCTGGGCTCTGCTGGTAGTGCTCCAGCTCCTTCTTCAGCCGTTCCACCTCCATGGTGTACGTGGAGGTGGTCACGGACAGCTGCTCCGACAATGTCTTGAACTCTTTGTTCTGTGGAGAACATCCGCAAACAAGGAGAAAGGAGAAGAAGGGGTTGTGGGGGAAAGGGTTATTTTACCAGGAAAAAAGCAGGAAGGCAATCAAAAAAGGAACTTCCAAGGTGGGATTAAGCTTCGCAATCACTGCATGCTCAAGTGCTTGCCTGGCATCTCCCTAACAAAACACTACTGTGAACCTACAGAAATAGAGGAAAACAGAACAGCAACACTGACATTCAAAGAGTTCAAGGAGCTTTCGTGACCCTGTGCAGAGCTGGAAGCTGCCTGCTAGTCTGTGGCTCTATGTTTGGCTGGGCTGATCCTACACCTTATTTTTAAGTTGCAGGAGCAACGAAGCTGGCTCCCTGGGTCTGCAGCCTTCACTTTTTAGGCTTTCCTTTCATACAGAGCCCTCCTGCCTGTGGACTTGCCAGCACAAAGAACTGCAACCTAATCGCTGGCTCTGAGACAAAGGAACCCTTCAGCATCCCTTCTTCCAAGGAGGCTCTCCATGGGGCCTTGGAATCTCCCTCACCACCTGTCAGCCATAGCTTCAGGGAATGGATGCCCTGACGTACCCTGCCCACACCATGCTCCTGCAGATGGGGTACCTAATCCCAGCCCACTCAGGCAACAAACAGGTGTGAAGAATGCTCCATGGGCCCAGAGCCCTAAGAAGCTAGTGTTGATATCAAGTGCTACTGTAAATTATGGGCAGAAATCAGCACCGCTAGAGTTGGGAGCATCAGCTGAGGGTGGTCAGTGGGGAAAGTGGAGAGGAAGAAATAGCGTTCTCCAAATCATCAAGCAGGACCACCAGGCAGAATAGAGCTAGTGGCCAAAACACTGGTAAGCTGAAGCATCAGGAATCAATGATGAATTTCACATAAGAAATTAAACTTCACAGAAAGCAGTGAGGAACAACAAAAGAAAATCTCTGGGACCCGGTAAAATGCCACATATGCTGTGGGGCCTTGTGGCTGTGACCAGCACGTAATGCACAAGCCAGCAGTCCATTTTCTGCACCGACCAACAGAATGAAACACACTACCCGCCTCCCAGCACTCCATGGGAATCTCCCGGTTACAACCTGATACATCTTCAAGCCTGGCCTGCCTGTCAGCTTTGCTCTAAGGCATCACAAAGAAGAAACCCAATCAAGCAGATTCTATTTAAAAACCCAGCCGGCTGTGGTGGCTCATGCCTATAATCCCAGCACTTTGGTGGGCTGAGGTAGATGGATCACCTGAGGTAAGGAGTTTGAGACCAGTCTAGCCAACATGGTGAAACCCTATCTCTACTAAAAATACAAAAATTAGCTTGGTGTGATGGTGGGCACCTGTAGTCCCAGCTACTCAGGAGGCTGAGGCAGAAGAACCGCTTGAACCCAGGAGGCAGAGGTTGCAGTGAGCCGAGATTGCGCCATTGCACTCCAGCCTGGGCAATGAAGAGAAATTCCATCTCAAAACAAACAAACAAAAAACCAGACCCAATGTATGTCTGTATTATCCACTCCATTTCTCCACTGGAGGGTGAGGATCTCCACAGAGGGGAGTGGGGCACAGGGCGGGAACACACGCTGGACTAGCCACCCTCTGACTTCTCCGCTCTGGGCTGGACACGAGGTTCAGCCCAGCTGCTCTCTCTAGATGGCACAGCCTGGTCAGATGCTAGGAGTAGGAGGGTAACTGGGTGGGGGGTCTCTAGGTAGAACTTGTTGGGGCATGAAGAGAAGCACACATAGTGGCAGGAGGCACATCCTATCTTGCTATTGACAAAGATGGCACCCCAGGGCTCTAATGTGAAGTATGATGTATCCAGGAAGCCCAGCTGCATTGATCTTGACACTGTCTGAGACCTGGCTCAAGGATGTCAGGGAGTCGAATGGCTGGAGCTGGACAGACCTGTGCTCAGATCCCAGCTCTATGCTTGATCAGCTGTGTATATCTGACCTAGTCATCCAACCTTTCTGTGCTATGTCCTCATGTATAAAGCAGGGATGTAACAGTAACTCCTACCTCAGAGGGTGGGATTAGGGAGATAAAGTAATTTGCTAGGGGCTCAGTAAACATGAGCTATCTTCACTGTTCAGATTCTCTATGGAGAACCCTGGAGAGATGCCTGAGTCTCTGGCTGTCTGGGGTGTAGGTGGGGAGCTCCTCATGTCTTGTCATGGGCATCCAGATATGGTCACTGGGGGCCTGTGGAGGAGGTGTGTTTTGTGTTCTGGACATTTGACTTCGGAAGGGCAAGCCCCAGAAGGCTCATCCTCACACCTGCAGGTGTCACGGCTGTGCAGCCAAACCTGGTAGAGGGCAGGGCATGGGGCACCCACCCCTTGGAGACCCCAGAAACCCTCTCTGCCACATTACTGCCCTGAAGGCCTTCCAGTGGAACAAGATATGGAGATGGAAGGCAGTGACACTGATGAGCCTGACCTTGTGTAGGACTAAGCTAATGCATGTGTATGTGTCTTAGTTTTTAACAAAAAAATTTAAAAAAAATTTTTATTTTTAATTTTTCTGGGTATATAATAGGTGTGCATATTTATGGGGTACATAAGATGTTTTGATACATATGCAATGTGAAATAAGTACATCATGAAGAATAAGGTATCACCAAAATAAATTTTAGAAATGGAAAAAGGCTTACAGAATATCAAGAAAGAAAGTATTTTTGTACAGTTGTACATGTTTGTGTTTTAAGCTCATCATTATTACAAAACAGCCAAAAGTTAAAAATATTACATTTATAAAGTAAAAACATTACAGTAATCCAAGGTTAATTACTGAAGAAAACAGTTTTCTAGTAAGCTTAGTGTAGCCTAAGTGTATGGTTTATAAAGTCTACAGGAGTGGACAGGACATTCACTCACCCCACACAACTTCCAGGCCTGCAAGCTCCATTCATGGTAAGTGCTCTATACGGGTGTGCCATCTTTTATACCGTATTTTTATTATCCGTTCCCTATGTTTAGATATGTTTAGATAGGCAAATACTTACCATTGTGTTACACTTGCATACAGTATTCAGTACAGTAACATGCTGTGCCAGTTTGTAGCTTAGGAACCATAGGCTATCCCACATGGCCTAGGTGTACAGTAGGCTACACCACCTAGGTTTGTTTAAGTGCCTTTTATGATGTTCACACAACTACAAACTTGCTTAACAATGCATTTCTCAGAAGATATCCCTGTTGTTAATGCATGACTGTATAGGATATATATATGTGTGTGTGTGTATATATATGTGTGTGTGTGTATATATATGTGTGTGTGTATATATATGTGTGTGTATATATATGTGTGTGTATATATGCATGACTGTATAGGATATATATATATACGTGTGTGTGTATATATGTGTGTATATATATATGTGTGCATATATATGTGTGTGTGTATATGTGTGTGTATATATATGTGTGTGTATATATATGCATGATTATATATAACAAATATAACATATTTACAAAGTGACTACTAAGTATATGGAATCAGACTGATTTAAAAGCCTACTGACTCCACATATTTGTGTCATATTTCTTATATAAAATATATTTAAGGATAACCTTATACTCTTAAGTGTCTAAGGAACTTTGCTGTCACTATAAATAAATTGTCAGTTAAACTGGCCAACTCTATATGTGTGCTTGACTAAAGCCAGACTGGCAGAGAGCTGAGTTCATGGGCTACATCGTTTTGCTGAATGTCACACCACAGCCTATCCCAGGGACACTGTAAGAAATGGTCTCAAGAACCAACACTGTATATATCACTGCAGGATATGGTGAAGGATGTGGCTTGTCACGTCACAGATTATGAAAGGCCACAGGACAAACATGTCAGCACCACGGACAGCTCCAAACCCTCTTGAGCTGCGCGTTTCTTTTCTCTTAAGGACTCTCAAGCCACTCTGTTTCCTTCCTGTTACTGTTTGCCTGGAAACTTGGTGCCGAATTTGCATCTTTTCTTTCCAGTTGGGTGTACAAGGCCTTAGGATGTGAATTTTGGGTGCTAACCTTACCCTCATTTTGTCTTTGTTTCCTTACTGATTTCTTGGCAGTGAGGATACTTTTTTAGAAAAAAGCTCGCCAGCAGACTCTAGAGTACAGTCTGGGGATAGGAACACTACCGTAGCCAGATCATGGTATCAGTGAATTTTTGAGCTAGATGTTACCTTCGAGATCTCAGGTGAATCACCTTGGAAGAACTCAAGGCCCAATCATTTCCAAGCTATCAGCTCTGGTTGTGAATATAACCGAGACAGAACCCAGGCCTCTGTCCAGTGGGGACTTTGTCCACTCCCTGTGCTGTTCTGACAAATACCTTGGACACCTTCACCTGTGGTGACCCTGGTGTTTGCAGATTCTCCCCTTCTGGCTTAAAAACCTTGTGTGCTGAGAGAACCATTGTCTCCAGGAATTATAGGGAAAACAAACAAACAAAAAAAACCATTATGCACTTGCAAACAGCTGGCCCCATCTGCTAAGAGACTGCAAGGAAATAAGCCCCAGTATAGAGCTCTATAGAGATTACGTCAATGGTTCCTCTTGCAACAGAGTGTCAAGCATGTTATTTGACACTAGGTCACACTCCCTACTATTAAATGCCAGCTAGTCCCAAGGACAATGCTATCTGTATGAGCATGAACCCAAACTAAGGCTAAGTGTCTCCCTTGGACTGAGGAGTTCTCCTGACATGTTCCAAGAGTCTCTCAAGAGCTAGAGATCTTACAGTTTTGTCAGAGGTGGCAGAACATACCCTGAAACCAGCCTGCCCAGTTTCAATCCCAACTATGCTACTTACTAGCTGTATGACCTCAGGCAGGCTACTTAACCTGTGTGCCTCAGTTTTTTCATCCTTAAAATGGGAATGATATTAATATTTATTTCCTAGGGTTCTGGTGGGGATTAAATGAGTTAACACATGAGGAGAGCACCAGGTGTCTATTCAGGCAGTGTGGGCAAGGGCACATGAAAGCAAGAGCTTATCCACCCCTCCCGCCTTTTCTGATTACTCTCTACACACAGGGCATCCTGCCCAGGGTAGCTAACACCTGCCACCACGCACAGATGTTTGCCAAGCAGGAAGCTTAAGGCAAAAAGCCTTTTTTTAAAAAAATAGTCCATTTGAATCTGCTTTTCTTTGATTTTGCAAGCACGTGGATTGTAAAATACTAGATTTATTTTTATCCTCTCAAGTTAACTTTAGAAATCAGCAATGCCAATGCAGATCCCTATGGCTGGAAACCAAGGCTGGGGGAGCTGGCATGTACACAGGGCTCCCAGCAGGATGCAATGGTCAACGCCCACTCATCCCTGAGGCTGCTCTCTGGCTGGAAAGTTAACTCACAACATTTGACTATGCAAGTCTTGTCTTCTTGTCAACAGCCACAATAACCACCACCACCTTGGCATGCTTTGTGCTCGTGTTCTCAAAGGGCCAGTGCCAGACACCAGACATTTCCCTTTGTACTCCTGTCCCTCTGAGTGGATGAGCCCTCCTCCCTGACCTGGTATATATCACAGCAGGCTGACCAGGGGCAAATACCAAGGTCCTCACCTTGTCCCTGGGCTCTCTGTCTTGCTTCCCCAGTAAGGAGCCAAGCCAAACAAGGCACCCTGTAGAACTCACACAGAGAAACACCCAGTGACAATTTCTTCTCAGAAAGCCTTGTCTTTTTGCAAGAGCAGGGAAACAGAGATATTCTACTGCTAGCTGTGCACTGCTTTTGGGATCCTGTTCAGGGCGGCTGACTTAGGTGTAAAATGGCTTTTCTTCCTGCCCTACTGGGTCATGAGAAGCTTCAAAAATATCCAGTATAGAATAAATACATTAAAACCAAATGACTTCCAAGGCCACACCAGGGGGCTCCAACTCTAAAATTCTCTTTTTCTCCACACCGTGCACACCCTTCATGTCCTTTCCTTCCCTAGAAGGCACCCTCGGGGGCACCTCAGAAGCCTGGTTCTGCGGTCACCTCTATACCTTGCATGCACAAAGTCACAGTGATCTCCATTCAACTCTGGGAGTCAATCACAGCAGTGGGCGTACATGGGAAAGGACTGAAACTCTTCAGTAATGTTTGGGGTTAAAAAACCAGCACTGCCCTCATCATGGCTGTGGGATCAGAGCTGGGGTGGAATCCTGGTCCCAGCACTTTCTTTCTGTGACCTTGGCAAGGTACTTGATGTCCCTGGCTCACCATTTCCTCATATACAAAACAACCTCACAAGATTGTGTGAAGATCAAATAAGAGTGAATACAAAACACGTAATGGAGAGCTTGGCACATGGTGGATGCTTCGAAAATCCTTACGAGGATCAATGCTGTTCGCTCTGTTGGCATAAAATTTCCTCCATGATGACATAGCATACGATGCATGTCACAGCCATCCTCTGTCCAGCAAGCCCAATGAACCACCTGAAACAGCCAGGTATCCAATAAAGGTCTTCTGAAGGGAAGGAGGACTGGCCACGTAGGCCACCAAAAAGTGGGTGACTGGGTTTGTGCATGTCCATGTGTGAACCTTGTCTTTTCCACCAGACAGAAAGAGCCGAGGGTCCTGTGCTCGTCCTGAATCTCTTGTACCACCTTGTGCAGTACCCAACCCCCTACAGGGATTTAATCAATGGCTTATTACTCCTGTGATTGGCTGACATAAGAAGGCGGCCAGGGTAGAAAGAGGGCAAAGCTTAAAAATAAGAGTGCTAACCATTTCCCAGGTTTCTCCTACTGCAACCCAGGCCCTGCATACGTGTTAGACCATTCATCTTTTTCCAGCCCTGTGAGCCCCATTTTATGGATAAGAAAAGAGGCTCAGAGTAGTTATGTAGTCACTCAACTTTTAAGCAGAACGGAATTCTGATTTCCAAAGCAAATGCTCTTTCCAGAAGAAGCCGACAGGCAGACAGAGATGAATAAGGGCAAGGTGATGCAGAGCATGGGCTTGGGAGCCAGAGAGCTGGGGTTCAAGCCTTGGCCCTGCCACTGCCACCTGTGTGACTTTAGGATGCCGTGTGCCCTTCCAGTGTCCTCAACTGTACAAAAAGGGGGATGGTAACACTTGCCTTAGGAGGGCTGCTATATTAGACAAGCTACTCCAGACAAAGCACCAGCCCTGTGCCCCGCACAGCAAGCCCTCCATGCACACCAGCTGCTGCTGCCATTACCCCATGCCACCCCTGCAAGTGCAAAACACCAGCACCCTAGGCTAGTGTGTCAGTAGTAACTTGTGCTACTGCAACAAGTTACCACCAAGCTATGACTCAAAATAGCATAAATCATTTTCTTACAGCTCTGGAGGTTGGGAGTCTGAAGGGGTCCGTAGGGCTGCATTCTTTCTGGACACTCTAGGGGAGAGTCCACATCTTTGTCTTCTCTGGCATCTCAAGGCTGCCTGCATCCCTTGTTTCAGAGCCTGCAACCCTCCCACCTCTGATTCTGTCATCACTTCTCCTCTGAACCTGACCCTCCAGCCTCCTTCTTAGGAGGACCCCTGTGCTTATATCAAGCCCACCTGGCTCATCCAAGATACTCTTCCCATCCTATAGTTCTTAATTTAATTGCATCTGCAATGTCCTTCTTGCCATATAAGGTAACATACTCACAGACCCCAGGGCTGAGGATATCTTTAGGGGCCATTGATCTGCCTGCCACAGTTAGTATCTGCTGTTGCCCGAGGACATCTGTGCTCCCTCAGGTCTTTGGCATGTGCCATTCCCCAAGGAAGCCGTAGGCTCTCTCAAACATGCCCTGACACCCGGGTGGGGAGCTGTGGACACTGACCTGCTCGTCTATCTTCCGCTGCAGCTGGACCACCTTGTTCTCCATGCCCACGTTGAGGCGTTTCAGATGCTCTGCTGAGCGGGCCTCGATCCTGAGGGCCTTCAGCTCCTGCCTGGCCTTCAGCATCCGGAAGGCACACTGGATGACAATGGCTGCATCCCGCAGCCGCCGGAAGTGCCTGTGTGCCATCCAGCCCCGCACGTGCTTCTGGATGATGGTGGCCTTGTGCTCCATGAGGACCTGGCGGGAGACAAGGATACACACCTTGTGGGTTTGCACTGCAGGACAGGAGTTAAGGAAGCATATATCACTGCCTGTGGAGGGGAGACCCCAGGGCAGCCTTGGTTCTAGGAACTAGACAGATAATGTACCCCCTAAGATTTAAAGCTTTGGTGGTGGTTTTATGACACATTTTAGCGAGGATCCACAGCCACATATCCACAGGGAATCAGCTGTCAAACTCTTTTCAGCTTTTAATTTTTCTTTTTTGGGTTAGGAAACCAGTCTGAAAACCACAAGGTTGTAGGGGCCTAATGATCATCCACTTGCTCTGCCCACATTATCAGGTGGAGGTCCCCTCCTGGTAGCACTGAGCTGGAAGTGAGATACTTCAGTGAGTGTCCACAGCAAGCTAATGGCTTATAATTACGAACTTGGTGTGTAACTCACTGGTTTTTTTTTTTTTTCTTTCTACCAAGTTAAAAAAAACCACTCAGGAAATGAAAGCATCATCAGTGTGCTCACGCTAGTATCTGGCAAAATAAATGTTTGTGGAATAAATAATGAGTAAACAAGAAAACAGGCTGACCGATGAACAGTGCCACAGCCACGCATGACAGAGCGGGGAGCCACATCAGTGCTCACTCTTCACATGTGCTGCCCCTGCTGGGTGCCTCCCAAACATCACCCGTCCCATTCCACGGCAGCAGCACACTGATGCCACCTTGAATACTCGCAGAACCTTCTCCCACTGGCCTGGGTCTCTCCACGTATTATTACACCAGGGGGTGCTCCACCCTGATCCCATTTTTATTATTCTCAATTTAGTGCTTTACTTTTATTATTTAGAAAATCACATCTTCTGTGATCATAGAAGAGATGTTCATTTAATGAAAAAGAAAACCGTTTTAGACATTTCCTTCCAATTTGTCTTTCAAGTCAGCTCTGTGCTTCAGATGTGTTGGTGTTACCTGGTTGAACAGATGTGTCCTGATTTGCGGCTCCCTATCCAAGAGTTTTGGCTTCACTAGAACAACACAAAGAGCAAGAGTCTGGCAGGGAAGAGGTCGGGGTCTCCCTCCTGACCTCACCATGTTGGGCTTCAAGCTTCTGATCTGTTAAATGGAGGGGTTAGACCTGATGATGCCCAATACCACCGCCAGCTCTCAAGTCTGAATGAGCCCTAGATGGGTCACCTGGTCCTGCTACTGGCTGGCCTGGGCCCTAGGGCAGGTGACTTGGGTTCTCTGAGCAACTCAGGTATCAGAAGGGGTATAAAAATTGCCGTGGTTGGCTGCTGGGCACCTTCAAAACTCATGTTGAAATCTGATCCCCTATGTTGGAGGTGGAGTCTAACGGGAGATGTTTGGGTCACAGGGGCAGATCCCTCATGAACAGATACATGCCCTTCTTCAAGGGTGAGTCCTCACTGTTGGTTCCCATTAGAGATACTTGTTTTTTGTTTTTGGTTTTGAGATGAAGTCTCACACCATCGCCTGGGCTGAAGTGCAATGGCACGATCCCAGCTCACTGCAACCTCCACCTCCCAGGTTCAAACGGTTGTCCTGCCTCAGCCTCCTAAGTAGCTGGGATTATAGGGGCCCTCCACCACCCAAAGTTAGTTTTTTGTATTTTTAGTACAGACGGGGTTTCACTATGTTGGCCAGGCTGGTCTCGAATTCCTGACCTCATGATCCGCCCACTTCGGCCTCCCAAAGTGGTGGGATTCCAGGTGTGAGCCACTGCACCTGGCCTAGAGCTGCTTGTTAAAAGAGCCACTTTTGTTCTTTCTCTCACCATGAGATCTCTGCACACACTGGTTTCTGCCTCCTGCTGTGAGTGGAAGCTGCCTGAGGCCCTCACCAGAAGCAGATGTTCAACTGTGAACTTTCTAGCCACCGGAATTGTGAGCCAAATAAGCCCTCTTTTCTTCATAAATCACCCACCCTCTGATATTGTTACAGCAACACTTCATGGACTAAGACAACAGTATGTGCACCCTTCCTACCTTGTGGGACTTCAGAAAGGATTTGGTGAGAGCAGAGACGTGAAAGCATTTAGAGAAAGGTTGGGAGTGCTTGACGAAGGTTCATGTTCGCAGTAATTCATCTGTTGCTTTAGTTCTGAATCTGCAGCTGTGAGGCCCTCAGGGTGGCTACTCACCTGGTGGTAGGTTCTCCGCACAAACATGGCCCGAGTGAAGGCCTGGATGATGATGGCAGCCCTGCGGATCCTCTGGTAGGCCTGGTGGGCCCTCTGCATGCGGTAGTATTTCTGGAGCACCACAGCCGCTCTGGTCCTCCGCAGGTGCTCAGCCAGCCTGGGGAGCAAGAGGAAACTGGCAGTGTCAGGGAGAGAGTACTGACCACGCTGATGCAGAGGACCCTGAGACATCTGCAAATGCAAACCCCTCCTTCTGTGGCCCTACCTAGACACTCCAGGGCAAGCTAACTTTCTTCACCCTTAACAAATGCAGCAAATGCCTTAGGCATGTGACGCCAAGGCTGGAAAGGCAGTATTAGTTTTTTCCTTATGATCCCAAAAGGATTCCCACAAGCTTCAAACTCAGTCAGAGTCTGGCCTCCTCTGTGATCCTTATCAGAGCACTTTTCTACCTCACTGTGCCTGGGCAGTCCTCAACTACTTCACCAGCTGCACTCTACATCATGCATCCACACTGCTGCCTGTTCTCTCTTTGTACCTCCCCAGGCTTGGAGATCCCAGGGTCTGTGTCTCCATCATCCTGGACCCACTGCCTCTGACAGAGCAGGCACCGGGTAAGTATTTGCTGAGTGACTAAAACCTTCTCAGGCCCACACCAGTCCCTCTCTGTTTTCTTTATCTCCTCAACCCTTTCTGCTCGGGATGCACTGAATGTGGCCATTTCCTCTCCTCTCTTGCCTTTCTGCCTTCCTACCTCACCCCCTAAATAAGAAAGCCAGTCTAACACTTTCTCCCCTTCTGAAGGGTCTTGTTTGATGCCAGTCCTGTAGCAAGTGCTCCGTTAGAGACTCAGTGTGAATTGCCAGAAAGGACCTTGGAAATCATTCAGCAAAGCCTCAAAGGAGGAGGTGACCCACTCAGTCCATGCGTCACCTGTTTGCTGAAATGCATCTGATTCCCTAGTCTAGCTCTCTGTTTGGCCTCCAGACACAAGACTTTGTGGCAATTATTGTCACTTCTCCACGGAAGTTCCTTTCTGGAGACGGCACTGGACTTGAACCAGGCCTGGGCCCAAAACCTGACCACTGAGGGTAGGGTCAGATGGCAGGCTGTGTCTTCAGCCTGTCTTGGCTGACACACTCCCGCTGCTTTAATGCCTCATCAGCCCAGTGATGTCAGTGAGGAAGGAACCCTGCAGTGGTTTCTTCTGCTCTGGGTGGAGCTGGGGGCGGGCAGGGGAGGCTGATTGGCATCCTGGCTCCATCCCTAAGTAGCCACTCGTGCTTAGACAAGTCACACTCTCTCCATCCTGGCTCTGTGCAGTAACTCACAAAAGGGGCCTCCCAGGACCTTTGCAGCCCTAACTGCCCAACTCTGAGGCATTCTGAAATCTGTGGGATAAATAGTGAGGCCAAGTGCAGATTAACTGTGCCAGGCTGTATAGGTCTCTTTTCCTAAAAGTAGTTAGTTTTTGACTTTGGAGTTTAGGCAAAGAGGAAATGTGTGGCAAAACCAGCTGGTTCTAGTGCTGGTAGGATGCAGAGAGACTGGGGAAACCAGGAGACGTGGGAACTAGACCTACCCCCTAAGGTGAGAAGGGCATTGGCTAGAGGGGTGGCCCAGCTGCCAGAAAAAAGCCAAGATGTAGACATGGCCCCACCAGGAACGACTCTCAGCACAGAGGAAGAGAGAAACCAAGTAGTTGAGAGAGGCAGACCCCCATCCTCCCCGCCACGCTCTGCTGCCCTGATCTGCCCCGGCTTGGCTTACCTGCGGGCCAGGTACCCACGGCAGTACCTCTGCAGGGTTAAGGTAGCCGCCTTCAGCCTGCGGTATTTCACCTTCTGCAGCCAGCCCCGGACAGTTTTCTGGATCGTGATGGTGGCTGTCCGGAACTTGTCAGCCCGCAGCTTCTCCAGGTAGGCCACCTGGCCAGCCCGGAAGAAGATCTTGGTGCGGCCAAACTGGAACTTGTCAGGATCCTTTACAAGGCAGGGAGGGGACCTGGTTGGTCACCAGTGAGCAGAGAAATAACATGCCCCACACCACCCTAATTCATCCAATGCAGAATTCCCTGGCCAAACTTCATGCACCCCTCTCTGTAGATAGACACAAAGTCTCAGCATTTGCTTAACAGATCCCAAGGCCCTACTACAGGCCAGACTCTAGAACATGGCAGTGAACAAGACACCTGCCTTCAGGGAACTGACATCATGGTGAGGGCAGATAGACAAGCAAATAAAGATGCTTTCTGTTTTCAGAGAATGGTGAGGATTATGAAGAAAACAAACTGGAGGCTGGGGGTGGGATGCGGATGTTCAGAAAAGATGCTGGAAGAAGGCGGCTCTATGGAGGTGACAGTTGAGCAAAGACCTAATGAGCAGAAGGAGGCAGCCATGGAAAAGGAAGGAGGAACGTTCCAGGGGAAGGGCAGAGCAGATACATATGTCTGGTGGTGGTAACTGCTGGGTATATCTGAGGATCAGGAGAGCCAGGATGGCTAGCTGGGGGAACTGAAGGTGAGTGATGGCAGAAGCCAATCACCAAAAGCCTCATAGGCTGCCAAATAAAATTGGGGTGAGAGCCACAGGAGAACTTTTATGGAAATGACCTGATCTGCTCGATATTTTAAAAAGATTATCCTCAAATGGCCACACAGTTGTATGCGTAATTACAGGGTGCAAATAACCCCCAAATAAAACTATGAGATTGTTTTGGACCTGTAATTACTGTTTTAATTACATCCACTAGGTTAAAATTATTTGCCCTTCCCTGCGCTCACCCCTGTGGTTGAGGAGAGATGACCCAGCAGGGTGCCTGCGGACAAGCCTGGGACAGAGCACTGGGAGGGAAACCCACGATGACAGAGCTCTTTGTAAATCAACTGCCATCGCATTTTGCTCACTGGCATGAAGACCATAATGAGAAAGGAAGGAATGAGCCAAGTCCAAGGAAAACACACACACAAGAATGCATTTCATGTTGGCAAATGGCCCTGAAAAGTGCTGAGTCATCATTCTTCATAGGGTAAGCCCTATTGGGTTACCAGGAGTCGGGTTCCACACACAGGGAAGGCTGTCCTGCCTGAGCTGAGGCTGAGCTGGCAGCACAACTTCCAGCTTGAGTGTCACCAACTGAGTCCCTGGCATGGGCCAGGCTGCTGGTGAAGCTGGCAGGAGTGGGATCTGGGCCTGGCTGTCCTCTCTGTGTCTGCTCAGAGCCATGCACCACTGGGCCTTCAGCTCAGGCTGAGAGGAATGGGGTCTGGATTGGGTTTGGGAGCTTTGAGGCAGTCAAGGCCCTGCTTTGATCTCTGCCCTGCCGGGGGAGGCTCTTGGCTGAGCCAGGAGGGGTCAGGAAGCCAAAGCAGGGTGGCTAAGCCCCTGTAATCAGGGGACAAGCCTAGGTCCTTCAGCTTAAGCAGAGCTGGAGGCTGGGGGCTGCCTACTGCATCCAAGCAACTGGAGTACATATGCTTCCTTCCCTATTCTGGAAAAAACCAGGAAGGGATGATATGCTGGGCAAAGCCACCGTTTTTCTGAACAAGGATTTCTCTGAGGGTCTTACCTGCTCCAAGACACCCATCAGCCTGATCTCCACACTGTCCTCACCCTGTGTGTCTCCAGCACATCTCTCACCCAGATCTGCTTCCTCTAACCCTTAGAACTTACTGACTATTCACTGATCAATCAATCATCTTTTGAGAACCTTTCTCCAAGAGTCAGACTGCAGGAGCTGAAAGCCACCTTAGCAATCCATCTCCAGTCACTCCTTTTATTTCACAGATGATAAAAATGAAGCCTAGAGTGGTAAAGTGACTTGCCCAAGGTCACTTGAGCAAATATCAAAGGATAACCCCAGATCTGGGTGTCCCAGGCCACAAGTCTCCAACTGCAGCTCACCCCTTTTCATGACACTGTCTCCTCTACACAGCGCTCACATAGTTCCTTGTGCTCCGTGGGCTCCCTGTGGATGTTTGTTAAGTTCCTTCATCCGTGTGATGAAGGTTCAGGCTTGCACGACAGCCAGTCTCCATGATGTGATCCTCTACAGTTATGGTCATCATCACATTAGACTACTGGAGGGCAGAGCCCATATAATGCACTCTTTTATAACCCTCACACTAACCCCTCTAGATCAGAGTACAAATAATTCAGTATGTATCTGTGGAGTTGAAGAATAAACAAATTCAGGTTAAGAATGATAGGAGCTATTCCTAAAATCCTTGCAGGGGAGATGCCACCAGAATCTACTTTTCTCCCCTAAACAACCACAACAATTTATTAAGACCTCACTGACAGCCTAATGAAGCAGCCCCAGCCCCAGGCTGCCCCTCCAGGAAGGTGGTCCTTAAGCGCCTAGTGCCTGTCCTGCAGGCCACCTTTGTCTCCACTTCTCTCCTTACCTTCCTGTTCTAAAATGTACTTAGCACTTGCACGGGACAGGGTGGGGAACTGTCATGTGTCCCTCTAAGTTAACGCGCAGCACCGTCAAGTCTCGGTTTCTTGACACAAAGTCCCAGGCCACCCAGCATAAGTATGGGTGTCCAGATATGGCCCAAGAAAGGAGGAACAATAAAAAGGAGGAAATAGAAGGTCCCAAGGAAGTCTTTAGCACTGGTCTCTATTCCGTCTCCAGGAAGGATAACTGTGCTCAGTGACGTTACTCAATCAGACTAGATCAGAGGGCAATGTAGTTTAGACAGTGGGAGTTAGAGTCAGTCCACCTATGCAACCTTGGGCAATTTATGTCAGCTTTCTGTGCCCCAGTTTCCTCATCTGTAAAATGAGAGTGATTCCTGTATATTCCTCATAGGATGAGCCATTATTGGCAGATTTCTAGTCATGAACAGCTCTTGGCTGGTTCCCATGCAGCCAACTGCACAAACTTATATATTCCTGTGACAATCAGGAATTGTGCTAGGAACACAGACACCACAGGACCCTTGCCACTTATGTGTTCACAGTCTGGTGAAATGACAAGCCCTCAATTACAACATAAGGGAATGAACGCAATAAGGGAAGGGAGGAGGTGAGTACTCCTGGCCCATAGAAGATGGAGTAGCTAACACCCTCCAGGAGGCCAAGGAGGTATTTTAGAGCTCAGTTTGGAAGGAGAATATCATTTCGTCAGGCAGGTGAAAGAGGGAAAAAGCATTTCAGGCAGAGGAAACAGCATGCATTCATATCATTTTTCTTCAGGCAAGTCACTTGTTCTTTCATTCATTCCATAAAGATAGGTGGGTTCCCCCTGTGTATTAGGCTCAGTGCTCATATCTAAGGAGGTGGCATCAACATAAAGACACTGTCCTCTTCCAGAAAGGACACACCCAACTGGAACATAGGTCAGCATGGTATGGACTCTAAGAGTGACATAAGTGCCCCAGGCACCACATGCTGGACCAGGGGAAACAGAGGAGGGAGGAGGGACACTGAAGCCGGGCACTGAGAAGCGGCAGGCTCCCTGTCAGTGGAGAGAAGAGGCAGCTGTGCCAGGAAGGGCCCAGTGTCCTGAGCACATTACAGCAGCAGTCCCAGGCCACGGCATGGTCCTGTTTAACTGGTTGGGAGCACGGCATAGGGGCCGACTTAGCCAGTCTGGTCTGGGTCCCCTCCAGAGTTCCCTGTCTAGGAATCAGAGGTCCTGGTGGCAAACTTGGAGAAATCCAGGGAAGGAACAGAAAGGGAAACGATGACCCTAGAAATGAGAAGGCAGCCACATGGCAGAGTGGGCTACTCGCAGGCCTTGAAATCAGCTGACCTTTAACAGAGATTTTTCTCATTCATAAAAAGTAAGATGCTAAAAGGTGAACACTGATAGGTGGACAACAGCAAAAACCTCAATCAACCAGAGTCCAACTAAATATAGCCCTGATTAACCAGCCTGTTACCCCCTTACCCTGTAAAAAAAAAAAATGGCATGGCAGGAGGGTTTAGTATTTAGGCTCTCTTTTTTAAAAGGCAACTTTAAAGCTATATATACATTTATTATGATATTCTGCAGTGCCTATAGCTAGACTTGAGCAGCTAAGATCATGCTCAGAAGATGGCAGTGACACGTTCACAAAATAAAACATGACCTTAGATCTTGATCATCTGGCGATGAACTATCCCAGATAAACAGATTTTCCTAACAAACGTAACTTGAAAAATTAAAATTTCTGAGGTAATTATTTTTATCACCTTGTTCAAGTGACTTTTGTTATAATTTAACCTTTATCAAGCCATTAATGATCACAGTCTGCTGTCATCCCTGAAATGTCTGGCACCACAGAAACGTTGAAGGATATGCCCCTCATAAAAGGCCCCAATAGCTCTGCTTCTATAGTTCTCCGGTCTCAGCTGTCAGGTGTGATTTCAAGTTGTTTCAATTAAAACATAAAATCCATTGCCTTACTTACAAGTACCTAGGAGAGGGCCTGAGGCTGGTGATGCAACCAGCTACATGCAGCAGCCACCTTCCCCTCTGCTGGCTTCAGGGCTGTGCCTGGGCTCCACATCAGAGCCCTTACCCAGGTGTACCATATGGGTTGTGCTATGTAGCCCCTGAGAACTGGAGAATACAGAGATCCTGGGCCAGCAGCTTGCAGTCAGGAGCAGCCTCATTATAAACCCCAGTGAGCTGTACAAAGAATTCCATTTTCTACACATGCTGAGCTGTGAAAAATGTTGGGAAGTGCCCTAGGTAGGTGAATGGGTTGCTTTATTTTTTCTAGTCACTGATGTAGGAAAACGGATTGATGCCCCAGAAATAGATTCAATAAGAAGGATGAAGACTAAAAAAAAAATGCAGATGACAATGCCACCCCCTCAATCTTTAGGGCTCCTGGTCAGGCCTCTCCTGGAGATGGGCTGGGTGGCTCACCTTGATGAGGTTCTCCAGGACAGACCTGCAGATGGCCTTTTTGTCCGTATTGGCAAGCTCTCTCTTCTTGACCAGCACCCGATACCGGTTGAAAAAGTCATGGTAGGCCCACCTGGAGGGAAAGCAAAGGGGTGTCAGGTGACATGTCCTGCCTCTTGCCCACACAACAGCCATGAGTGACCTCAGACAGTGTCCCACGGGGTCAATACTGTGGCACAAAGTTGTTCTCAGAGCAGCTAAGAACAGTCCCAGGGGAGTTTTGTCCTTCCCAGGACCCTCCAAGAATTTCAATGTGGAGGTGATTCTTGGAATTGTGGCTGGAAAAAAGGAGAGTTTTGAAGGTACTTCTTAGAGGACTGAACAGGAGGTTTCTGACTGACATGGTTTGGCTGTGTCTTCACCCAAATCTCATCGTAAATTGTACCTCCCATAATTCTCATGTGTTGAGGGAGGTACCCAGTGGGAGATAACTGAATCATGGGGATGGTGGCAGAGGAAAAGTCTCATGAGATTTGATGGTTTTTATAAGGGGTTTCCCTTTTTGCTTGGTTCTCATTCTCTCTTGCCTGCCGCCATGTAAGATGTTCCTTTGTTCTTCCTTTGTCTTCCACCATGATTGTGATTCCTCCCCAGCCATGTGGAACTGCGAGTCCATTAAAGCCCTTTTTCTTTATAAATTACCCAGTCTCGATTATGTCTTTATTAGCAGCGTGAGAACAAACTAACACAGTGCTCAAGCATGCGGTGCTCCACCCTCAGAAGCAGGAGCCTTACCTGGAGCACAGCCTTGATTTCAAATGTTGGTTTTCTTATAGAAGACTGATCATTGTAAACAGCTTTGTAAACAGAGAAATATGTACATTAACAAACAACAAGTAGCCCATATCCTAATCCCTGGAGAGATAACATGGTTTATGTTTTAATCAGTATAGAAGGAACTATTTTTCTCCCCAAAGTAGATTTTGCTTGTGGTTTTTTTCTGATTATAGTAATGCAGGCCAACTGTAAAGAAAATGTCCAGCAATTCACATAATTAAGAGCATCTACAACTCCCCTACCTATGTAGGTCAGTGCCGTTTTGGTCTGTGTGGGAGTGGAATCTTTAAGAAAGCCTTATGTTTACCCCTTGGCCTCTGAAATGATCTCTACTTAAATCAATCCCATCTTTCCAAGGAGCAAATTTGCTATTTCCAGGCAGGGTCTGTCCCTTTCTCATTAAAGTGGTCTCAATTCATACATATACTAATTCTCCTGAAACTGATTATTGTCTCAGTTTTTGGGAGTTATTCATTCAACAACATCCTCATACAGTCATGCAGCGATTCAGCACAATTCCTGCTCTAAGGAGACTCTGAATTTTCACTCCATATCCCTCTGAAGCTCAGTCCAGCCTAACCCCACTTTCTCTGTGTCTTCAGCTGAGGTGTACAGGCAGCCCCCACTCTCATCTTCTGAGGCAGCAGGAGATGCCACCCACACCCCGTCTTCCAGTACATGTGCTGTCTGTACCCCTCATGGGGAAGTAATTTACATGACTGTCCAACTACTTGATATGGGCAGACAACAGGGAAATATTGGATAGAAAAGGACGGTTGCCTGGCAGAGGTCCCACCCTCAAGCCCAGATACCTGTGGCCCTAAGTGGGGATGGGCATTCCTGTTTTCTCACCCAAAAAGTTGCCTTTTGGCCCATGACACCCCCTATCCTATACCCATATAAACTCCAAACCCCAGGCTCCAGAGGCAGACGGGGTGAGGTGACAGAGATAAGCAGACGAATGGCAGAACAGCCTCGCAGAGAAAGAAGAGAAAGAATGTCTGAACACTGAGAGGAGTTTACCTGGGGGTGGTGGGAGAGGAGTTTGGCCATCATCCAGGGAACGATCATCTTCCCACTCTATCCCCTGCTTCCAGCTCCCATTCATCCCGCCACGAGCCACCTCCACCACTCAATAACTGCCCCCAACCACAGCATTCATCCTTCAAGTCCATGTGTGACCCGATTCTTCCTGGACACTGGACAAGAGCCCGGGTACCAAGGGGGCACTGAGCTGGTTAACACTTCAGCCATCCACAGATGGCCTAAAAGAGCACTCTGACACTGGGGCTTCAGGAGTCACAGGCACCCACCCCTAGATGGTGCTGTGGGGCTAGAGCCCAAAAGGCTTGCCCCCAGTTCCTGCACCGGCCCTTCTTCATGCTCCCTATTTCATAAGTAGTTTGAGCTTGCAGTGGCAAAGAGCTACACTTCTGTAGCATGCCCTGCGATGGGAGGCCAGGGAACTCTCCCATCTCATACTCAGGTAAACTTACATAACATTAAAATAGTAAATGGATTGTATCCCTTCTCCTGGAGCATATCTCCCTTTTAAGAGGGCCCTTTAAAAATGTTATCCAAAGAAACAAGTAAAAGTTTCCAGGTGTGGTGGCTCATGCCCATAATCCCAGCACTTTGGGAGACTGAGGCGGATGGATTACTTGAGGTCAGAAGTTCAAGTCCAGCCTGGCCAACATGGTGAAACCCTGTCCCTACTGAAAGTACAAAAATTAGCTGGGTGTGGTGATGGGTGCCTGTAGTCCTAGCTACTCAGGAGGCTGAGGCAGGAGAATCGCTTGAACCCAGGAGGCAGAGGATGCAGTGAGCCGAGCTGAGATCCCGCCACTGCACTCTAACCTGGATGACAGAGACTCAAAAAAAAAAATAAAAAAAATAAAAAAGGAAAGGAAACAAGTCCTGTGGAGTATCATGTACAGCTTTGGATGCAGTGGGCAGTAGGGGCACACCTGCTCTGGAAGCAGGCTCTCCTAGAGCTATTCTCCTTGAGCTCCAGGTCTTCTAGCATCGTGACCCGTGGGTTCCTAGGAGGCCTTGTTCCTTCCAGCAGCATGGGATGAGAAGGAAAATGGAGGCTGAGCTCCTTGCCTTTGCCCCTCCTCGTCACTCCTTTGCAAACAGTTTTCCTGGTCTGGTGGAAGATGTCTAACCCAGCCATGGGTCTCAGAGAAGGGGTGAGTATAAGAGCAAATAACAAAATGACATCTTTCCCTTTTCCTTTTCTCTATGTAAAATGCCAGGTTAGTGGTTGCACCTTACCATTAAAAAAAAAAAGTTTGAGCTATAACTCACATATTGTAAAAATATAGTCCTTTAGAGTACACAATTCAATAATTTTAGTATATTCACAAAGTTGTGCAACCATCACACCCTATTCTGCCCTATTCTCCCCTCTTCATAGATCCTGGCAACCACTAAACTACTTGGTCTCCATGCCCCACCCCTCTTTAATTGGTCCTGTCTGTCACACATGCAGTGGCACAGGGGAACAAGAGCCCGTGTTCTGCTCAGAGCTCACGAATCTTTACAAGGCCCTGCTCATCAGGCTCCCGGTCCATGTGGATTCCCTTCAGAAAGGAGGGCACAGGGCACTCAGAGCCCGGAGGCCTCTGTTTTATGTCTTGGGAAAGGGCTGCTCTGCCCTTTGCCCTTTACTCACTGAGCAGAAACTATTTCCTGCCTCTCCAGTAGTCAGAGGACTGTGAACCAAACCCATTGAGTCACTGGTTATCTCTAACAAGAGGCATTAAAAATGGAAACATTTAAGGTTATTTGCCTAGCTATATGCTGTTTTAATTATTTTGTCATGTACAATAAATATTCAGAAAACTCCTAAGCCCTGACTCATACCTGAACAACTTAATACTGGAAGCCTGGGGAAGAGAGAACCAAAGCTGACAAGCTGCCCGTCAGATGTGCATTTTGTTTTAATACACGCCAGCACAACTGAATTTCTCCCAGGATCTTCCTGTCTCAGCCCCCAAGTTTTAAATACACACCCTTCTCTTAGGGTAAGATGGATTTGGGCAAGAATCAAGTGGAAGAAAGCATATAAAAAAGGGCCTCAGAGAGTCCCCTTGGTCCCTGTGCCCACCATCCATCTTTGACTCTTCCAGCTTTGCTGACCCACCCGCTCAGGTGCGGGCTCCCCCTTTAAAGCTGCCCTGCACTTTCCTTCCACGTGCCTTTCTGAGGGCACTGCCCACGTTATACACCATGGTTATTTCTATACATACTTGTTTTAGTTCTTCCTACGAGTTTGCAATTTTGCTGGGGAAATAATTAAAGCAGCATTTAGCCAGGCTAAAAACCTTAAATGCTTCTAATTTGAAAACCTCTTACTGCTGACAGATCCATAACTCAAGGAAATTACTAGAGTGAGGAGCTGTGGCTGCAAAGACATCAAGCCCAGTACAGGACAAACCTGGAGAACAGAGGGGCAGAAGCTGGGCTCTGATGCCAGCTGGCAGCATGACCAGGGCCAGTGACAGCCTGGATGCCTCCCTTTGCCTACCTGCACAGCGGAGAGAACATCACCCACCTCATAAAAGCAACCGCAGGGCTTTAGTAGCCAGGGAGTTCAGGACATGGGGCATATGGAGAGCTGCAAAGCTTCCCCAGACCTGAATTCTCTCCTTTCCTGCCAAAGCCACTTCCTCCCTCTTTTCTTACAAAGGTGTCCTTCACACACACCTGCACCACAGAGAGGGTGTGCAGAGAGGCTGAGGGGAGAGGAGACACCAGGTCCTGTGCAAAGGCAAACCGTCCACTGAGAAGCATCGCCATTGCTTCATGGCTGTGAGGGTAAGCACACCCTCAGGAGGGAGCAAGAGAGGTCGGTACCCACTACGGGGTCTGGGCATGAGGGCTGAAAAGGCGTCACTCCCTGAAGGACCCAGCACTGAACATGAATTCTCCCTTCTGTGGCTTTCTGTGACAAACCCTGAGATAAAACTCTCCCAAGAAAGGCTCCCTCACCTTTAAGAGGAAAATCTTCAAAGTAAAGCTCAAGAGAATTTGTGATTCTTTTTCCAAAATAGAACTTTTTAAAGGGGCTTTCCAATTTGGTAGGGACCTTTGGGTGTAGGTTCATTGCAATCATCTGAAGCTGGTGTTTCAGGGTTTCTTGAGGCTGCCATCATGGAATCTCTCCACCTGACAGCATTTCAGCTATTCCCGAGTCCACTGTGGGACAGAGAGCTTTCCTTGTGTTGTGGATATGTTTGTGCAGGGGTCAGCTCCTCTGCGAGACTCGCACCTCCTTCAAGTCTCTGATCTTTGTTTAGCCCTTACAGCACCTATCATCTTGGTGTCTTTATACTCAGTTGCCAATTACAGTTTTAAAAATGGGTATTTTTTTTTGATCATTCAAGATGTTAAACCTTTTCTACCAGTGTTCTCACAGAGCATGCTACTACTGGCTTTGGGGAAGCACCCTGGGGTTGGGACAGTCCTAGCACCACAGGACATGCAGCATCTTTGGATCATTATCCCCTACCCCATTGATTGAGACATCAAAAACACCCCCAAATGTTTGTAAAACATTTACTCCAGAACATGGTTTTAGTGCAGGATGCCTTCTTGACTTCCATCGCTTCCATAGCATGATTCCTGCCCTCATCAGTCAGGTGGCCACAGAGACACCCTTCCCCACTCAGTGTGGCTCTGTGGCTCTCTGGCCAGGAGGCGTCTTTTAACCCAATCACCCGATCCTGGGCTTGGCTGCTCTTCCCTTCCATTCCACATTAATGGTGGGAGAAGAGCCCCCATCCCAAGTCTAGTGACTCCAGGAATGTAATTCCTACTCAGCCCTGCTCTCCCTGGATTCTAACTTGCTTGTCAGGGGCCTGGCTCAGCATTCTGGATTTCACTGTCATGCTTTCTCCAGAATCAAGGCCTTCTTCACCTGGAATGCCTCTAGCTTGCTGGGGAGCAGGGACCAAGATGGGGTCCAGAAGTCACAATTGGGGGTATGGGAGAAGTTCAGGACAAGTGACTGCTTCCTGGTAGGAAGAGGGAGAGATCAGAGACAGTAACAAAGGCCAATATGGGATAAGTCAGGGCAGGCTTCAGCAGAACCCACCGGTCTGGAAAGATGCTTCCTCGTAATGAACTCCTCAGGCTCAAGGTAGGCAGTGGTAACACAGCTGCTGAGAATGGCACACGAAGCACAGTAACTTGGGGATATTGTCTGGTTGACGGAGCTCCCATATAGAGCCTAACACTGGATTTAACCATCTGCATGTGCAAATATTCTGCAGAAGAACACATCTGCTTGCAAGGGTCCCAATGGACCAATTGGACAGGTGGCGTGGAGCTGCAGAGTTATAGCACTTTGTGCTTCCTCATGAGGGGACTGGCTGGATCAGACAATCCATAGAGTCCCTCCAGTAAGGCCACAGCATAAGGCTCTAAGTCACACAACTTCTATGACATCAGTTCACAAAGAAGAATTCCTAAATGTATCCTGATGGGTAACCCAAGGTTCCCTTAGAAAATGGTAAAGAATCCCTCAGGGCTCTTCCAGTCAGAACTAGGTGAGTCAACCCATTCTTCCAGTTACTCCACTATACCATCATGCAACCTAGCTGAAGGATTCCTGGTCACACGGAGGTGGAATGCAAGAAGTATGCTTCTCTTCTAGTTAAAGAGCCTTGCAGGAAGCTATGAGCCTTAGTGGGACTTTGTTCCCTGCAAGGTCTCACATAGGAACCAGCAGCAGAGTTGTTTGGCCATGCTGTGAAGCATACCTACGAGGACCAACAGGTTCTCTCTGGACATTGAGACATGGATAATCTTCATTATGCCTCCAAGCAACATATACTTCTTCTCCTTTCTGAAGGAACAAATCAGCAGAGAAATAGATGTTGGATATGAGAGTTTCCCTTAAAAGTATACCAGGGAAGGACAAAACTTCTAAGAAAATGTAACAGGCAAAAATCAGAGAAGAGAGGGACATCTTCTCAAAGGCTTACAGGGACAGGCATCCTTAACCTGTGCACATGTGGTATGGTGGCTCCACCCCTTTCTATCGGGAGGACTTGGTCTGATTACTTCACTTTTCTGGGATATATTTCTTTACGCATAAGATGAAGTTGTTACTGCCTATCTTGCCTTCCTCAGTGGTCAATGTGATCCTTTCAACAAATGGCCCTGGGACAAACGGATCCATGCATACAAAAGAATGAAATTGGCTCTTCACATCTTATACATAAATTAGCTCAAAATGGATCAAATACTAAAACAGTAAAACTCTTGGAAGAAAACAGTGGTGTTAGTCTTTGTGACCTTGGGTTAGGCAATGGTTTCTTAGCCATGATACCTAATGCACGACCAAAAAATAAACAGATTTCTTCAAAATTAAAAGCCTTTGTGCTTCAAAGAACACTATTAAGGAAGTGAAAACATGGTTCACAGAATGGAAGAAAATATTTGCAAGTCATATGTATTATAAGGTTCTCATATCCTGAATATATAAAGAACTCCTATAACAATAAAAAGTAACCCAATAAAAAAAATGGGCAAAGGAGATCAATAGACATTTCTCCAAAGAAGATGTACAAATGGCCAAGCACATGAAAGATGCTCAACATCATTCGTTGTCAGGAAAACGCCAATCAAAATCACAAGACAGCTCTTCACACCCACCAGAATGGCTATAAAGAAAATGACAGACAAGAACAGATGTTGGTGAGAATGCATAGAAACAGGAACCCTCATATACACTGCTGGTGAGAATGCAAAATGGTACAGCCACTGTGGAAAACAGTATGGAAGGTCCTCAGAAGAGTAAAGAGAGTTACCATACGACACAATTCCACTCCAAGGTACACCCCAAGAGAAAAAAAATATGTCTACACAAAAACATGTACACAAGTGTTCACAGCAGCATTCTTCCCCAAAAGCAGAAACAACCAAACATCCATCCACTGATGGATAAAATGTGCTGTGTCTATCTGATGAAATCATATTCAGCAATATAAAGGAATAAACTACTGATGGATGCTACGCATGGATACATCTTGAAAACAGCCCTGAGTGAAAAGAGCCAGACACAAAAGGACACATTATTATGATTCCATTTATATGAAAAACCCAAAATGGGCAAATCTATAGAAACAGAAAGTAGGTTAGCGCTTACCAGGGGTTGGGAGCAGGGACTATTAATGGGTGCAGGGTTTCCTTTTGGGGTGATAAAAACATTCTGAAATTAGACAGTGGTGATGGTTGTATAACTCTGTGTATAATGAAAATAACTGAAACTGCATACTTTAAAGGGGTGAATTTTATAGGTGAATTATATCTAAATTTTGAAAAGATAATGTGATAAAAACCTAAGAGGTTCGTGGGTGGCCTTTATAGAGTAATACGTACGATTTGTTGCCATTATTTCAGCACTGAAACTCACAGAGGGGTTCCTAGTGCAAAGGTTGTCAGATGCTCACCCAGCACTCATACCATCAAAAACACTCCCTATTTGCCTTTCCCTTTATCCTCCGTCTATGTCCTGGGCCTCCTACGGGAACACAGGCTCAGCCCCATTAGTGACCCTAGATCTGAAGCCTGCAGAGCTTTGTTGCAGAGGGAAGGAAACACAGTTTCTCCACCCTGGCTCTGAGCTGGAGCTGAGACACAAAGTGAGGACACAGGAAAACCTGATCCATCCTAACACTGCCTGGAGGTGACGAAGGGGCTTGTGGTTTACCCAGGGGCCAACACATACCTTCAGGTCAATGATTTTAAGGCAGGATGCATTTTTAAATAACCTGGGAAGCCTTGTCAAAATGCAGATGTTCAGGGCTCAGTCTCAGGTTCTGACTTAACAGGTCTGAGGGGACCCAGCTTCTGAGGCTGCTGAGCATGACCTCATGACTGACGTGCAGTCCTGTGTGAGAACCCCTGGGTCAGACTCCAGTCCAAAGGAATGAAGACAGATCTCAGGCAAAAGAGCCAGACCCAAAGGCTGAGAGCTCCTGAGATAATGACTCATATCATTCCAAAACCAATTCTGTATTCTTCTTCCTCTATGGGATGTTTAATAGCAAGGGAAGTAACTGCATTGGTTTTAAATGCAACCATGATTAAATAGGGAGAGGAAGCAGGCCACCTCCACAGCTTCCCTTTAGTTCTCCAATCTTACGCTATTTACTCTATATGGGGTTGGGGCAGAGGAAGTTGAGAAAGAAGTGGAAATCTTTTCAGAAAGTGTCACTTTTATGAAGCGAAGGTGAGACGATGTGAAGGAGAGCTCAAGTTTATGCAGAGTTTTTTAACATAAACATTGCACATTCGAGTAGTCCCCCTGCCACACACACACTTTTCAGGGTAAGCAGTATTTGTTTGCTTCACAATTTCTCCAGGACACAAAGCTGCTGACTCTCTGGAGAGGGAGACAGATGACTGCACAGGCACGAGACCGAGGAGCTGGGTGATGGGTGGACAAGCTTCTCTTCCTGGGCAGTGCGTTTATCACAGTGCTTTATGTGCATGACAATGAACATATTTCTTAGCCACTGCACAGCATTTCAAATTGAGTGATACATTTTCATTTTAAATCAGACTCACAGAGAGCCATAGTTCTCAGGGAGGATAAAAATAGACAGGTATATGGAAGCCTGAGGGTAAGGTGAGGAACAGCTGGCAGCCACTGCTCTCCTGCAGGGCTTCATTCCTGCTCTCTGGCTTGGTGGACTTTGGTGGTAACCGGCATGTATTAGTTTGGGAAGTGGGGTAAGAATTCTTCTTCCTGAGCATCAGTAGGCTGAAGACAGGAATTCTGCCTAAAAAGCCCTCTGCTTGGGCTCTTGGGGAGCAGCCCTGTGGCTCACTCGTCACAGGCTTCTGCAGCCCTGGGGTGACACATTTTCTTTCCCTTTGGCCGCTTCCACATAAGAAACATTGGAAATGTTATAAATTGTAATTCCCTTAATCAAAGAAGGCTGTTGAAGTATTTTTTTGGAAATAGCTGTGCAAAGCTATATAGTTACTTGACAAGCTAATATGAGCTGAATCACTTTGCCGTGTTGAGTTTTCAGCAACCAAGGAGCTGAATTTTTGTAGAAAACTCCCAATTTATCCAGTACCCACTCAGGTCTCTCTGGTCCTATGAAGGTCAGTTAGGTCAACACAATACCTGCTCAACTCCACACTGAAGTTGGCACATATTATACTTGTATATTTCCTTCAGTAGCTAACACCTTGTGGGACACACAGTATCCACTAAACCTAACTTGCTTTACCCCCAGATACAGTAGACACGCACCAATCTCCCGGATTAAGCAGTTAGGTAGCATTATTACTTTAATCAGTGATGTCACTTCAAATGGTTACCATGGTTGGCAGATGCAGAAGACTAAGCAATGATGCTGGGTTGAAACATTACAGGTGTAATAGGTTTGTTCTACAGTCCCATCCCCTCACCACTCATCCTCAAACTAAATTTCACCCTATGTGCCGTGGCATGGTTGTGGCGAGAGAAAAAGGATTAGGTTCTAGATTAAATGGTGAGGATGATTTGACTGCACCTCAATACAGTACTAACAAAAGTGACACAAAACCATAGTGCCTCTTTCCAAAAGTTAACATTTCAAATAGCAGTTTGGGGAGGGAATCCTCTTTTTCACCCTTTACTAAGATGGCAAATGCCAGGAGGCTATGGAAGGCAGTGTTCTGGATCTAAGATCACACATTTAATTCACAGAATTAGAGAACAGTTTCTGTGATACCAAAAATACAGTCATGACTTCCTTCCCTACAATTTCCACAATACCTGTAGTTACAAAAACAAATGGTACAGATGCACTTCTAATTATCTGCTAGAAAAAAGCCGGAAACAATTAGAATGGTGGTAAAAGGCAAGTTAACAGCTGCCCCTTAAGAGGCCAGGAGTTGTGGGTACCTTGACTCTGCTGGTAGCTCTGATTCGCAGCCAGGTGGAATGAACAGTAGGAGAATCCATTCTCCATATGGGTCTAAAGACTTTGGGGGAATGCATTGTTTTAGCTGCCAAAAATGAGGTAGCCTGGATGAGGCAAAAGCACACCTGGTCTCCCAGCATGCTACAACTAGGGGAATAAGCAGTAGGAATAGGGCAGTGAGCCGCCAGAGAACCCCTCCGTAACTGACTGTGGCTCCCCGTCCCAGACACCATGCTGCTCCCTGGCAGGCAGTCTCTTCACCCTTCGAAGCCCAGCTCAAGTCTCACCTCCTCAGTGAAGCTGCAGCTCCTCCTGCATTTGCACTACAATCTTGTATCTGATTATATGTTATTCAGTTTCAAGCTCATATCACTTCCCTAAGACTGTGAGCTCACGCTGCGCAGGGCCCATGACTTGCATCTTTCATTCCCTCTCAGGAAGCAGCATAGGGCTAGATGCTCAGTGCAGGGTGAGACATGGAAGAGCAAGATTCCCAGGAGAGAAGGATACCACAAAGGCCAGAAACTATACTTATTCTACATAGAGCCCATGTGAGCCCCCAGAAGCAAAACCCTCTCCCCACTGGCTTCCCCCTCTAAAACAGACCATTCTGCATGGAGACAGCAAGACCAGTAGGAGTGTGGGTGACACATACTGTCACTCTGATTTCACAAAGTGAGGTTTCAAGCTAGCTCAGCCAGTGAATCAGAGGTGGCAGAGATGTATATAGATCTCTGCCTGAGCATGGTCTATGGCTAACCATGTCAGATTCATGGACTTCTAGCTCCTCCCTAATGTTCTCCAAGGAGAAACCTTGAAGCAACATCCCATGCAGTCTCTTGTTCAGTTATTGAACAATTCATTCTGTTAAAAAGTTCTTTGTGAAATCGGTGGCTCCTTATATACTGACAGGGGTCCCTGAGGTTCCACCTGCCTTAGAATATCTTATTGTCACATGCTTCCCTTGTTTCTTCTCTCCTGCTTCACATGGTCCCAATGTTCACGCCTCCTACCTGACAAGTCCTCCATGAGCACCTTGGGTCTCTTTGCTCGCCTCCAGATCTCTGCACTGTATGGTACAGGATGGCTATGAGGACCTGAGATCCTTAAGTTTCTTTTACAGTGATCCTCAACAGTTTAACATGGGACATTCAGCTTCAGTCTGTTTTGACAGACTTCTTTACATATTTTTTAAACTGAGCTTTCTAATTGTTTGGAGAGGTTTGGGAATTTCAGAATGTTCTTCTGAGGTGACCACACATGTTGGGATTTCACAAAAACACCACCAGAAAGTTCTGAGATAGACACGTTCTACCCAGATAGTTACACCCACAGGGAGGCAGCTTCTTGCTCGTATCCCAATGAGTAATAAATATCTTATTAAAGCTCAAGTGTCCAGTGCTGTGCTGAGAACTCTAGATACACTATTTAATTCCTAACAACAACCTACCAAGTATGATCATTCTCTTTAAGGATAAGGAAACCCAGGCTCACTGAAACTAATTTACTTCTTCAAGGTCACCCAGCCAAGAAATGTGGGAGTCAACACTTGAATCCAGGCCTGACTCCCAAATCCAAGAATTCAACTACCAGGCTCTTTTAGCTCTCTGGCAGGCTACAGCTCTGCAGTCTGGACTACCACAAGCTGGAAAGAGGAGGCAGTAGTTTTGTACTGAGTCTCAGGTCGGTAGCCAGTCCCAGAGGGCAGTCTCTTAGGATCCTGCTTCACTCCCTTCCTCTTCTGATAAACATTTGTTGGGATGGTAACACTTCCTGTACATGAGCAGTAAGATGCTTGGCAGCAGCAACAACGCAGATTGGGACAGAGGAACGGCAGGTCTAGGCCTAACTCAACCACCAACCAGGTTGGTAACCTTGAGCAGTTCACTTCTTTGCCTGTGTCTCACTTGTGAACATGCATTTTACATCCTGATGCACCCATCCCCACAGATGACACTGAAAAATGAACATGCCACAGTGTCCTTTAAGCTCCCATAAATTGCTCTCTCCCATTTTCCAACTCAAGTTATTTCATGGAGAAAAACAAAAAACCAGTAAATTGGTAACAACTGTAAACCAAAAATAAAATTCTAAAGCCCCCAACTATCTGAATGGTTCCCTCCTCTCAGCCAAGGGCATTTCAAAGTTAACCTGAAACACTAGTTCAGGCCATGCTGGGAATGGGGAGCTGGGCATGCCTCATTATACCCCCCTCTCTTTGGAATTACTGATAGAACAGACTCTCAATCTGACAAGAAACATTTATAATCTATTCCCTCTGAAGCCTGATACCTGTTGAGTACATCTGCAAGATAAAACCATGGTCTCCACAACCCTTTATCATAACCCAGACAGTTCTTTCTATTGATAATAACTCAACCAATTGCCAATCAGAAAATCTTTGAATATGCCTGTGACCTGGAAGTCCCCATCTTCCGTTTGTCTCACCTGTCTGAACCAAACCAATGTACATCTTACGTGTGTTGAGTGATGTTTTATGTCTCTCTAAAATGTATCAAACCAAGTTGTGGCCTGACTACCTTGGCCACATGTTCTCAGGATCTCCTGAGGGCTGTGTCATGGGCCACTGGTCACTCATATTTGGCTCAGAAGAAATCTCTTCAAATATTTTACAGTTTGACTCTTTTCATGGACATAACCCATTGAATTGATTTCCTAACCCATAAATGTGTTGCATTGCACAGTTCTGAGAAACAGTGGATAAGGAAATGTTTTCTGGAGGTATGTCCTCTCCTGGAAGCCCAGCAGATCCAAGAGCCAGGAGCAGGAATGCAGCCAGCTGCCTGTGGAAGACAGTTTGAAAACAAGTAGCTCCACAGCTCCTTCAGGTCCTCTTGTAGTTCCTAAACTGAATGAAAATATGTCTGATCTGAAGCCTGGGCTGGTAAGCAGGCACTGAAAGGCAGTCTAATTGGTCAGACCAGTGTTTTGAACTCAAAACTGAACTACTGATCCCACTGCCTGAGCCCCATCCCCTTGATCAAAAGGCTGATGTAGGAGACTACAGGGAAGACTGGGAAAAGGAATGCCAAGCCTTCATCTAAGTTCACAAGCTTGGCCCACCTCATTAACAGAGATGTTAGCTGTTTGTGTTCAGACCCTAAGGTCAAAAAATGAGAGGAGGCCCGAGGACACTCTGTCCTTTTTTCTAAGCAGGGACAGACGTGGTTGAAAAGAAAAGAATAACAGCCTTCAACCTGGCTACAGCGGATCATCCTGAACAATGCTGGGACCTGCTGGGTTTTGAAAAGCTGCCAGGGGTGTTGTAGATTACTGACAGCTCTTGTACTTTCCAGGTCAAATGCAAATTCCTAATTCCATCAGCAGCTTCCTTCCCAGGCCAAACATTTAAGAACTGTTTGTGGTTGTTTATGGGTAATTAACCACTGCATGTGAAATGGTTCTTCCACTACAATGGGCAAGTGCCAGGTGGAGAGAAGACAGGCAGAAAGAGAGGCCCATATCATATCCCCTCATTCCCACTTCTAGTTCCTTTCATCTGATATGAGGGACTCGTTAGGACAGAGGGTCCTGGTGGGACACACCACAGGCTCTGGGCTGCTATACTGATCAGCTCGGCTCTAATTAATGGCAGATGTTTGGTCTACATGACACTGGTATACAGTGTGATTTCACAAGAGCTAGTGGGGTCACAAGCCACCCTTCACCCCTATTTCAGGCAAGTGTCCAGAGGAGATCCCATCTTGGCATAGCTCCAACAAGTTCTGGAATAGTTCAGTGGTTTATCCGCAAGGCAAATCAGAGCACAATAGTTATTTTTTAACTCAAAGAAACTTTATTTTCCCACCACAGATTGCATTCTATATTTAAAAGTTAAAGGAGTCTACTAAGGAATGAATGGATAAGCAAAATACGATATATCCACTACAGTGGAATGCTACTCAGCCTTAGAAGGAAGAAAGTTCTGACATATGCTTCAACATGGATGAATCTTGAAGGAATACTAAACTGAAGTAAGCTACTCACAAAAGGACAAATACTGTATTAGTCCCCTTATATGAGGTTCCTGGAATCACCAGATTCATAGGAAGTAGACAGGTGGCTGCTAGGGGGTGGGGGAGGGAAAATATGGAATTATTGTGAATTCCCCAGTTTCAGTTTTGCAAGATGGAAAGAGTTCTGGAGATGGATGATGGTGATGGTAGCACACATTAAAAAAAAAAAAAAAGGAATATACTTACTACCACTAAACTGCACACTTAAATGTGGTTAAGATGGTGACCTCTACAAGGAAAACAACAAAACACTGCTGAAAGAAATCACAGATGACACAAACAAATGGAAACACATCCCATACTCACAGATGGGTAGAATCAACGTTGTGAAAATGACCATACTGCCAAAAGCGATCTACAAATTCAACGTAATTACCATCAAAATACCACCATATTTCTTCGCAGAACTAGAAAACAAATCCTAAAATTCATATGGAAACAAAAAAGAGCCTACATAGACTAGGGGAAAAAAAAAACCCAAATCTGAAGACATTACATTACCCGACTTCAAACTGTATTGTAAGGCCATAGTCACCAAAACAGCATGGTACTGGTATAAAAACAGGCATATAGACCAACGGAACAGAACAGAGACCCAGAAATAAAGCCAAAAACTGACAGTCAACTGATCTTTGACAAAGCAAGAACACAAAGTGGGGAAAGTACACCCTATTCAATAAATGGGGCTGGGATAATAGGCAAGATGCATGTAGAAGAATGAAACTTGATCCTCATCTCTCTCCCTATACAAAGATCAACTCAAGATGGATCAAAGACTTAAATCCAAGACCTAAAACCATAAAAACTCTAGAAAGTGACATTGGATGGAAAAACCCTTTTAGACATTGGCTTAGCCAAAGACTTCACGACCAAGAACCCAAAAGCAAACACAATGAAAACAAAGATAAATAGATGGGACTTAAACTAGAAAACTTCTGCACAGCAAAAGAAATAATCAGCAGAGTAAACAGACAACCTCTTCACAATCTATACATCTGACAAAGGACTAATATCCAGAATCTACAAGGAACTCAAAGTAGCAAGAAAAAAACAATCCATCAAAAAGTGGGCTAAGGACATGAGAAAACAGTTCTCAAAAGAAGATATACAAATGGACAACAAACCTGAAAAAACACTCGACATCACTAATTATCAGGGAAATGCAAATCAAACCACAATGGGATACCGCCTTATTCCTGCAAGAATGGCCATAACTAAAAAATCAAAAAATAGATGTTGGCATGGAAGTGGTATAAAGGGATTTTTTTTTTTTTTTTTTGAGACAGAGTCTCACTCTATCCAGGCTCAAGTACAGTGGCACAATGTTGGCTCACTTCAACCTCCACCTCCCAGGTTCAAGCAATTCTCCTGCCTCAGACTTCTGAGAAGTTGAGACTACAGGCACATGCCACCACATCCAGCTAATTTTTGTATTTTTTAGTAGAGATGGGGTTTCATCATGTTGGCCAGGATGGTCTCAATCTCTTGACCTCGTGATCCACCCACCTTGGCCTCCCAAAGTGCTGGGATTTCAGGCGTGAGCCACTGCACCTGGCCTAAAGGGAATGTTTTTACACTGCTGGTGGGAATGTAAACTAGTACAACTACTATGGAAAACAGTATAGATATTCCTTAAAGAACTAAAAGTAGATCTACCATTTGGGCCAGGCACAGTGGCTCATGCCCATAATCCCAGCATTTTGGGAAGCCAAGGCAGGTGGATCACCTGAGGTCAGGAGTTTGAGACCAGCCTGCCCAACATGGCGAAACCTCATCTCTACTAAAAATACAAAAATGAGCCAGACATGGTGGTGCACACTTGTAGTCCCAGCTATGTGGGAGGCTGAAGCAGAAGAATTGCTTGAACCCAGGAGGCAGAGGTTGCAGTGAGCTGAGATCATGCCACTACCACTACTGGGTATCTACTCAGAGGAAAAGAAGTAGTTATAGGAAAAAGACACTTGCACTTGCATGTTTATAGTGGCAGAATTGCAATTACAAAAATATGGACCCAGCCCACATGCCCAGTCAACAAATGGATAAAGAAAATGTGGTATGTATATACTATGAAATACTATTCCAACATAAAAGGAACAAAATAATGGCATTCACAGCAACCTGGTGGACTTGGAGACCATTATTCTAAGTGAAGTAACTCAGGAATGGAAAACCAAATATTGTTTGTTCTCACTCATAAGTGGGAGCTAAGCTATGAGGATGCAAAGGCATAAGAATGATACAGTGGACTTTGGGGACTTGGAGGAAAGGACGGGAAGAGGGTGAGAGGTACATACTACACAATGGGTACAGTGTACATTGCTTGAGTGATGGGTGCACCAAAATCTCAGAAATCATCACTAAAGAACTTATTCATATAACCAAACACGACTTGTTCCCCAAAAACCTACTGAAAAATTTTAAAAAGTGATTAAGATGGTAAATATGTATATTTTCCCCACTGTTAAAAAGGGTGCAGGAAAGGTAAAGGGGACAAGGTGGGAGATGAGAGAAGGGGAAATCCTCCTTGCAACTCTAGCTAGCTCATCACTTAGACCAATGCCAAAATCTGAAATCAGAAAAGGACTTTTGAGAAAAACAGCCACAAGGATGTGACTGCTAACCTTCCCAGTTTTTCAGGGCAATGTCAGAGTCTCATTTCCATTAGCATCCTGCTTGGGCTTCAGTGTTTGAATCTGTTTTGGAGGATCTGTTTCTGGCTGACAGTACACAAGAGGGCTCCCTGGGGAACCAACCTCTGGCTGCTCCAGGGCAGCCCCAGGAGGCAGCTGACGGGCACATTAGTTACCTGGATGGGTAGCCAGCTGCACTGATTCGAATCGTCTCCAACACCCCGCACGCTCTGAGTTGCTGCACTGCTCTCTTTGGGTCAAAGCTGCCAAAAAGAAAACAAGACAAGGGATGAGCGGCCACATTTGCCAAAAATAAACAAAAAGGAATCTTTTCCTGCAGCACATGAAGTAGCTGCTGCCACTGAGTTACAGCTCATCAAGCGCCTTTGAGTTCAAGGTCAGGGGTTAGGCATAGACTAAAAGACACCAATGGGCAGGCACCTGAGCCATCTCAACATCTTCTGTTCTGTGCCTCAGGCTTTTGTGTACATTCTTATTATAACCTGGGATACCCTTCTTCTTTGCCTCCTGAATCCTTCCCACCCTCCAAGACTCATCATTCCTGCTCCTCTCCAGAGCCTACTCTTATTATTTTTATCCACATAGGCATGCATCTTCACTCACTGGCCCAAGCGTATAAGCTTAGCACCATTATTTGGCTCAAACATTAAAAGGATGAGTTTTAGGCTAGGCAGATCCAGGTTTGAATCATGATATGGTTACTTACCAGCTGGGTTTCTACTCTGGGGCAAGTCACTTCATGTCCCCTTGGGCCTCAGCACCCTCATCTATATAATGGGGAAAACCGCAGTACCTATTTTATCAGGTTAGTGTGAAGCTTAAATGTAATGGTCCCCAAAAGCAGGTGGAACACTGCCTGGCACTGCATAGGGCACACACGTTGTACATGTTGTTAGCTATGATCACAACAGCTGTTCAGTTAACGATCATGTAGATGAACTTCATTTACATTATTACAGATTACTTCCCAGTCTTCAGAGACGTTGCACCATTTTCAACCACTCACATGTCCTACAAAGCTAAGCCTAGCACTGAAAACCCAGTATTTTATTCGAACATATATTCAATATGGCACTGTAGAATAAAAAGCCAGACAGTGTGTGAGCTGAGTATTCCTGCTTGAAGAGGAAAGTTTAAAGACAGTCCATAACAAACATGGTGAAAATGCCAAAAGAAGCCAGAGAGCAACTGTGTGAGGTTACTAAACACAAATTGTGAAAACTAAAAAGAAAAAAAAGAAGCCAGAGAGCAAGACCTCATCATTGTCTAGGGTAATCAGGGAGTCTTCACAGACACAGGGAGTCTTCACCACTTTTAATTTGCTAAGACTACTGCCCTACTCCATGAGAAGGGATGAGGAACAAATGCTCCTTTTCCTTCTGACTGTCTTGCAGCTCAGCTGCAGCCAAGAGCCATTCTTCTTTTCCCCCTTTCACTCTGCGACATGGTCTTTGATAGATGGTGCCCTGGGTTCACCTGGGCTCAGTGAGCACTTGGCACTGGAAAACAGTGGGCATTTTCCAAGCAACTGATGACTGCAAGCTGCCACCTCACCCCAGGCAACACTCTGCATTGCACATCAGCCCCGGGTCTTGTCCCATGAGATGCCCACACTCTCCTCCAGGCCGTGCTCACTGTTGCTCTGTTGCTCCTGTCTGCCCTCCTGAGCCCCACCTTCTTTCTACACCCAGCTCCTCCATAAAATCTTCCAACTGCTCTAGCCCCCAAAGCCCAAGGCACTGAGCATATGAGGCACAATGGAGCATCGATTTACACAGCTCTGAACAAAACGGTCCCTTCAGAAGACTTCCTTTCTTTCTTTTTTTTTTTTTTTGGAGACAAAGTATCGCTCTGTTGCCCAGGCTGGAGTGCAATGGCATGATCTCACCACACCACAACCTCCACCTCCTGAGTTCAAGCAATTCTCCTGTCTCAGCCACCTGAGTAGCTGGGATTACAGGCAGGTGCCACCATGCCCAGCTAATTTTTGTATTTTTAGTAGAGACAGGATTTCACTGTGCTGGTCAGGCTGGATTCCTGACCTCGTGATCCACCCACCTTGGCCTCCCAAAGTGCTGGGATTACAGGCATGAGCCACCACGCCCTGCCCTTTTCATCTTTTTCACGAGAGTAAAAGCCCCTTAATGCAAGGGTCTTACAGCAAGGAATAAGCGCTGAGTGCCTCACTGCCTGCTGACCCTCTTACGCCTATGTCCCCTCTGTGGTGGCTTTGCCACAAGAAGCAGCATATTTCCAGGATCCAAGGGGGTCTTCATCACCGGGGCAGCTATCACCAGAGTCATAAGCAGCTGCTGGGCTGCCCGTGACGGTGAGTGACCAGAAGACTTTGGGCTGCAGGCTCCCCTGCTCACAGGCTCTCACTGCTAAAGCTGTCAGCCAGGCCCTGTGTCATGAAGGCAGAGTGGATACCCCTGTGCTTCGGAAAAGGCATCCTGTGGCTTGCAAGCCACCTCCACAGGTGCTCTGTCCCTGCCCACAGCAGCCATGTTCTCCAAGTCAGCCACCGGCTTCTTCCTTCTGCTCAGCATGAACACAGGGTCAAATTCAGCCCATTGTACACACTGGGATGGCAGCATGCTCAGGAGCATCTGGGACCCATAGATACCACATGGGCTATGGGACCAGCTGGGGGTCCCAGGACCTCCTATTTCCTCATGGTATTTTTAAAAAATATATTTTATTGCACTTTAGGTTCTGGGGTACATGTGGAAAACATGTAGGACTGTTACATAGGTACATACACAGCAATGTGGTTTGCTGCCTCCTTCACCCCGTCACCTATATCTGGCATTCTCCCCATGTTATCCCTCCCCAACCTCCCTACCCTCTGCTGTCCCTCCCCTAGTCCCCGCCAACAGACCTCAGTGTGTGATGCTCCCCTCCATGTCCATGCGTTCTCACTGTCAACACCCGCCTATGAGTGAGAATATGCACTGTTTTTCTGTTCTTGTGTCAGTTTGCTGAGAATGATGGTTTCCAGATTCATCCATGTCCCTACAAAGGACATGAACTCATCGTTTTTTATGGCTACAGAATACTCCATGGTGTATATGTGCCACATTTTCGTTGTCCAGTCTATCACTGATGGGCATTTGGGTTGGTTCCAGGTCTTTGCTATTGTAAACAGTGCCACAATGAACATACGTGTGCATGTGTCTATAATAGAAGGATTTATAATCCTTTGGATATATACCCAGTAATGGGATTGCTGGCTCAAATGGAATTTCCATTTCTAGGTCATTGAGGAATCGCCACACTGTCTTCCACAATGATTGAACTAATTTACACTCCCACTGACATTGTAAAAGAGTTCCTATTTCTCCACATCCTCTCCAGCATCTGTTGTCTCCAGATATTTTAATGATCGCCATTCTAATGGGCGTGAGATGGTATCTCAATGTGGTTTTGATTTGCATTTCTCTAATGACCAGTGATGATGAGCATTTTTTCATATGTTTGTTGACCTCATATATGTCTTCCTTTGAAAAGTGTCTGTTCATGTCCTTCACCCAGTTTTGAATGGGGTTGCTTTTTCTTGTAAATCTGCTTTAGTTCTTTGTAGATTCTGGATGTTAGTCCTTTGTCAGATGGATAGATTGCAAAAGTTTTTTCCCATTCTATTGGTTGCCGGTTCACTCTAATGATTGTTTCTTTTGCTGTGCAGAAGCTCTGGAGTTTAATTAGATCCCATTTGTCTATTTGGGCTTTTGTTGCCAGTGATTTTGGTGTTTTAGTCATGAAGTCCTTGCCTATGCCTATATCCTGAATGGTTTTGCCTAGGTTTTCTTCTAGGGTTTTTGTGGTGTTAGGTCTTATGTTTAAGTCTTTAATCCATGTGGAGTTCATTTTAGTGTAAGGTGTCAGGAAGGGGTCCAGTTTCTGTTTTCTGCATATGGCTAGCCAGTTTTCCCAACACCATTTATTAAACAGGGAATCCTTTCCCCATTGCTTGTTTTCATCAGGTTTGTCAAAGATCAGATGGTTGTAGATGTGTGGCATTGCCTCTGAGGCCTCTGTTCTGTTCCATTGGTCTATATCTCTGTTTTGGTACCAGTACCATGCTGTTTTGATTACTGTAGCCTTGTAGTATAGTTTGAAGTCAGGTAATGTG
>CAUYLG010073396.1:0-48687 GCA_963573385.1 Cacajao melanocephalus
AACTCATATTTACAAAGACCCTTTAACACATACGGTAACATAAGTTCAGAAATCAGAATCTGATACATCTATGGGAGACATTTTTTAGCCCACCATACTGGGAATAAAACAATCTTTTTTTTTTTAAAGACACAAAGTCTCACTATGTTGCCCAGGCTGGATTCAAACTCCTGGGCTTAGGCAATCCTCTTACCTCAGCCTCCCTAGGAGCTGGGACTACCACAGCAGTCAGCTTAAAACGATTATTTTAAATGGCTTAAAAAATTATTTTTTCATTTTCAGATAGGCACGGTGGCTCACACTTGTAATCCCAGCACTTTGGGAAGCCAAGGTGGGCAGATAACCTGAGGTCAAGAGTTTGAGATGACTGGCCAACATGGGGAAACCCCATCTCTATAAAAAAAATACAAAAATTAGCCAGGCGTGGTGGCACACACCTGTAATCCCAGCCACTCAGAAGGCCGAGGCACGAAAATCACTTGAACCCGGGAGGTGGAGGTTGCCAGTGAGCCAAGGTTGCGCCACTACACTCCAGCCTGGAGGACAGAGTGAGATTCCGTCTCAGAAAATGATTTTCCCTCACGTGCCACCGTGCAGGCCTTGCTCCACTCTTCTGTCATCTCATCGGATGAGAAGCTGCTCCTGCTGGCTACTCCTCCTCTTCCAGACTCCTTGGTGCTGCACACTTTCCCTTCCCCACACTGATCTGACCTGATACCATGCTTTCAAATACCATCTACCTACCCTGGATGCATGCCAGACCAATGCCAACACCCACACTACCAGCTGTGGCTCTGCCAGTAGAGTCCACTCATACCCACATCCCGCTGATATGTCCCTGAAACCTCCAATTAAAGCCCCAGCTTCGGAACCACTTCTCATTCCAGCCCTTGCTGGACCTGATGGCTCGGTTCAGAGGCTCTCTGGGTTATGCAGAGCAGACTGGCCTGCTACCCCCACCCCTGTGGCCCCTCCACTCAGACTCCAGGCTCTGGTCTCCTCTGTGCTGTATTTCTGACATTGCCTTTCCTCCAATAGCTTTCTATGGTCCAGAAATATATTACAATCTCTCAACTACTGATAATTCCTTCCCATTCATTTTGCTGTCCTGGGATTACACTTTTCATAATCTCCTTATTATCATTTTAATGGGTTCTAGGGAGAGAAGGTATAAATAAGCATAAGTGCTGAATCCTCCATCTTGAACTTTAAGTTAATCTCATTCATTTTTCAGTTATAACTTGCATATGCTTAAAAGATAACAGATATTCTATTCTAAGCTCCTTGTCCAAGGGCTCCTATTGGTGGAAGGTTGGGGGTGGGCCTGGCAGGTTCAGACTTACATCCCAGCTTATGTCCCACCTGCCCCATCTCCAACACTGAAAGACCTTCCTTGTATGAGCACCACTGCCCCTGACACAGAGCTGCCAGGACACGGTAAGGAACTGGCAAATGTATGTGGGGTTTCCTCTTTCCGGGATTTGTTTTAAAGCAAATTAGTTCCATGGCCTTCCCTATAATGCCAGACTACATGCATTGAGGCATTAAATGAAGAGAATGCACAACTCTAAATCAAGAACACCTTTTGCAGGTTCCATCAGCCCAAGAGAACCTTTTTACTCAAAAGCAAAGCCTGCATGATACCTCCTTGCTTTACAAAGGCTCAAGTTTAAAAATAAACATGGGTATTTGAAAGAGCACAAAAATAGTTTGTGTCCGCAGCTTTACAGAGCCCCGCGACACTGGGTGTATGTTGGCTTAGAGGAAGCCGAGAGAGGCCACATTCAATAGAAAGTTAGCCCTTGCAGGCCTCAAACGAGTGAGACACGAGTCAAGGGAGCCTTTTTTTAAAGCTTGATTCCCTTGTACTACACAGGGCCAACTGCTCTCCATTCAAACCAACCACAGGTGTCCCCCTGTCCAGCTATTCATAAACAGGCTGTGAAGGCAGCCCCCTGAGCCAAAATCCAAGTCCTCAGCAGCCTTTGTCTCCACCTAACTTTGTCATCTCCTCCCCATCAATCCCGCACCCAACCAGGCTTAACAGAAGTCCCTGCTCACCCCATACCTGTGCTTTGCGAGGAGCTGTGCCTTCCTCCAGAATGCCCCTTGCTCATGTCACCCGCCCCCCCAAGCCCACCACCCTGGTTCGGAATCTTACCACCCTTCAAGGCAAAGTGCAAATTGATCACCTCTTTCATCAGAGGCACCTGGCTCCAACACCAGGCCAGGTTCTCTCCCTGGATACCAGCTCTCTCTATACCTTGCTCGTGGCTATTCAGTCTCATCTTTGGGTAGCTAGAGATGTGTTGCACCCCACCCCCAAAACTGGGCTGCAATTCCCTTGGGTAGGGATTAGGTTTTCATTTCTGGGGCATCTGTAGTGCCTTGATAAAAGAGGTGCTTGGGCTGGGCATCATGGCTTGCCTGTAATCCTAACACTTTGGGAGGCTGAGGCGGGGGTATCACCTGAGATCAGGAGTTCGAGACAAGCCCAGCCAACATGGTGAAACATTCAGTATTTCTCTACTAAAAATACAAAAAATTAGCTGGGCCCGGTGGCATGTGCCTGTAGTCCCAACTACTCAGGAGGCTGAGGCATGAGAATCACTTGAACTTGGGAGGCAGAGGTTGCAGTGAGCTGAGATCATGCCATTGCACTTCAGCTTGAGTGACAGAGCAAGACTCCATCTCAAAAAAAAAAAAAAGAGGTGCTTGATGTTATGGCCAGAGACTCTAAGTGAACCCCAGTCTCAGAGGGCTCAGAATGATCAGCTCCTGGCTAATGAGACCCTGTGTAATTCCAAAAAGCAAAGCAGATCTTTGTTGGACAGTAGCGGGAGCTGAGAACGCCGCTCTACAGCAGAACTGCTAGATGTTTTCCTCCCATGAACGCATGCAAGTGTGCACATACCGACCCACACCCACGCGGGGGTATGCTGAGGTACACTAACCCTCTCAGCACCAGGCTGGGCCTGCCAGCTGGAGCCCTGGCTTATGGTTGATCCTACCACCAACCTCCTTCATTTTCCCCAGTGGGCTGCATGAGTGACCCTTCCCAATGCGCCCTGCCTGGTCTGAAAACGGCTATAAAGCACAGCTGAACCAGGGTGAATTCAAGGGTTCATGACTACATCATATGTGCCATGTCTCAGCTAGAAATGAGACAGAGCTCGGTACCCAGGAAATGTGTCAACAACGAAGTGAGAAGGAGGGGCACAGACACAGAGAGAAACAGAGAGAAAGAACAAGAGGCGATGGGAGCGAGCACCCAGGAAAGTGCCTTTTAATTTCTTTGGATTTGGAAGGAAAAGGTACAGAGTATTGGTAGGTCTTCAGCACACAGAAGAAAGTGACTAGCAGAAGACTGGCACGTCCTCTGTCACTCTGTTGAGAGCTCTGGCTGCTGTGTGGGTAAGGGGTTATGATCAATCAGATGTGGGGCTATAGCACTGAATATTCTAGAGTTTCTTCCCTCTTTTAGAAAACGTTCAACGCTTGACTTTTAGCAGGAGGAGGCTGCCAGCAGGTGTCCGGACAGCTGGGGCCCATGTGTGCTGGCCCTGAGTCTGGCCCCAGAACAGCCCCTGCTTGTTCCCATGCACCAGGGACATGTCATTTGTCTTCGCCAAAGGGCCAGATGGCTTGTGTGTGTAGACTTCTCCCCACTTCACTTTTATCTTCTCCAAGCTCTTTTCTTCAAGCTTCCATCCTCAGATAGACATGTTTCCATGCACATTTACATCTTAGGGCTTCAGGGCAATTCACGTTCCGCTCCTAAGAGATGTTTTCTAAATAGAAAATGCATTTCCATGATCATACAGCAGGGCTTGCTGAGATCCATTCCCCGTATTCTCAGCAGAACCCTGGAAAAGGTACTTCCCGGAGGTTCTAGTGCTTATTGACCACCTGTTGTGTGCTGGGCATCAGCTGGGCCCTGACATACACCTCACCCAATTTTCCCAACAACCTTGAGAAATCAGCTTCTATACCTCATTTCACAGAGGAAAACAGGAGAAAAAAGATTAAGTAACTTGCCCAAAGCCACATATAGCTACTCCGTGACAGGCACCTAAGTCACCTAAGCCCAACGCGATGCTCCAGGGTCCCCTTACTTTGTTCCACTGCACACATCATCAGTTATTTCCCACACCTTTGTTCTACTCACTCTTCTCCCAGACCACCTCAGCCCTTTTCCTCTCCCCCTACCACTATGTTTAGGCTGAAGCCCTTGAGGTGCTCAGCCGGTCTTAGGGTAAACAGGTTCATCCTTATCCATCTCTTACCAAAGCTGTCATCTCAGGCCTTAAGGAATGATTCAGAAATCCCAATCCTGATCATCAATAGGATCTCCACAGCCTTTCCCAAAGTCCCACTCAGCAGAAAGCCCAAAAATACTCCCTAAGCTCCCCAAACCTTCAGGTTCCAGCCCAAGGTTTCATAGCCCCTGAAGGTGCCACTCAGGCCTGTTTAGACCATATTTACCAACCAGCAATGGAGTCAGTAAGATGAGGCAGCAGGCAGCACCTGGTGCCTCAACTGCCAGCCCCCTGGGTGGCCACACAGAACCTCCATGAGGTCCCCCAGGTCTCTCCGTAGCCACCAGCTACCACAACAGGTCTCTTCCTCCCATGATAGCAGCCTGAACTGCCTAGGACCATGTGTGTCAGTTTCAGATGGTGGTACACATGAAATAAAGATTATAGATGAGCTGGAGGTAATTTGCACTACCTTGGGGAATCCCCTTTCAAGCTCCTTGTCCACATTCAGCCCCCAGAACTGTTAAGACAAACTTCCTTTTGGCTGCGTATCCCTTAAGAGTTCCTTCTCCCTTCGACCTCCTCTAGCCCACATCTCAAATGACCCACCACCCTCTCAGATGTCACCTCCTCAGGGCAGCCTTTCCGGCCCCTCCATACCAGGTTGGATACCTATTATTTGCTTTCAGGGCACCCCGTAATTCTCCTTCAGAACATTGTCACAGCTGGACCACTAGGCTCCTCACTGCCCCTTCCAGATAATTCTCTTCCCTCTCCCTAAAATTCCCCAGCCCTGAATCTCCTGTCATCAGACTCTGTCAACCACCAACCCCCATGACACTCCCCCTCATTTCTCAATGATTTTAGATCCCATCACAGAGCCTCCCTCCTACACTAATCTTGTCTTGATTCTTAGTGATTCGATACAAAGATGGTCCTTCCAGCCAGGCTCAGTTCTTGACCTTCTCTTCTCTTGTCTCTCCAACTCCCTGTCATAACCCTTCATTACCAGTAAGTCTAACACATCTATAATCTTCATGTCACATATCTCCCTCACTGACCTTGACACACATTGTCCTAGTCCACGTGGGCTGCTATCACAAAATACAAGAGGCTGGGTATAGCTTATAAACAACAGAAATTTATTTCTCACAGTTCTGATGGTTGGGAAGTCCAAGGTCAAGGTGCCAGTAAATTTGGTGTGTGCTGATAACACACATTTTTTTTCTTTTCTTTTTTTTTTTTTTTTTTTTTTTTTTTTTGAGATGGAGTCTCGCTCTGTCGCCCAGGCTGGAGTGCAGTGGAGCAACCTCGGCTCAATGCAACCTCTGCCTCCTGGGTTCAAGCGATTCTCCCACCTCAGCCTCCCAAGTAGCTGGGATTACAGGCGCACATCACCATGCCCAGCTAATTTCTGGATTTTTAGTAGAGATGGGGTTTCACCATATCGGCCAGGCTGTTGGTCTCAAACTTCTGATATTGTGATCTGCCTGCCTTGGCCTCCCAAAGTGCTGGGATTATAGGCATGAACTACTGTGCCCAGCCTTCTTTTTTTTTTTTTTTTTTTTTTTTTTTATGGAGTCTTGCTCTGTCACCAGGCTAGAGTGCAGTGGCACAGCTCAGCTCACTGCAACCTCCCCCTCCCAGGTTAAAGCGATTCTCCTGCCTCAGTCTCCCGAGTAACTGGGACTACAGGCGTGTACCACCATGCCTGGCTAATTTTTGTATCTTTAGTAGAGATGGGGTTTCACCATGTCAGCCAGGATGATCTCAATCTCTTGACCTTGTGATCTACCCACCTCCACCTCCCAAAGTGCTGGGATTACAGGTGTGAGCCACCGTGGAGAGCACACTTTCTGACTCACAGATGGCACAGTCTCACTGTATCCTCATGTGATGGAAGCAGCAAGGCAGCTCCTTCAGGCCTCTTTTATAAGGACCGTGCTATAGTCTGAGTGCCTTTCCCTCCAAAACTCATGTTGAAATTTAATTTCAGACCAGGTGTGGTGGCTCACGCCTGTAATCCCAGCACTTTAGGAGGCCGAGGTGGACGGATTACATGAAGTCAGGAGTTCAAAACCAGCCTGACCAACATGGTGAAACCCCATCTCTCCTATATACAAAAAATTAGCCAGGCATGGTAACGCATGCCTATGATCTCAGCTACTTGAGAGGCTGAAGCAGGAGAATTGCTTGAACATGGGAGGTGGATTTTGCAGTGAGCTGAGACTGTGTCACTGCACACTCCAGCCTGGGCAACAAGAGCAAAAACTCTGTCTCAATTTAAAAAAAAAAAAAAAAAAGAAGTGCACTGCTGCACTGCTGGGCCGGGTGTGGTGGCTCATGCCTGTAATCCCAGCACTTTGGGAGGACGAGGTGGGAGGATCACAAGGTCAGGAGTTCGAGATCAGCCTGACCAGCATGATGAAATCCCCATCTCTACTAAAAAATACAAAAATTAGCCGGGTGTGGTGGTGTGCGCCTGTAATCCCAGCTACTTGGGAGGCTGAGGCAGGAGAATTGCTTGAACCTGGGAGGCAGAAGTTGCAGTAAGCTGAGATGGTGCCCCTGCACTCCAGCCCTTCAGCCCTTCAGCCCTTCAGCCCTCCAGCCTGGGCAACAAGACTCTGTCTCAAAAAAAAAAAAAAAAAAAAAAGGTGCACTGCTGGGCTACTTCTGCCCCTCCACTGCTGCAGGACTGTCCCTGTGAGATGACTGCGGGCCCAGCCCATGTCTGTATCCTCCCAACCACTATAGTACTGGCAGTGGTTTCTCTGCCAGAAATGCACCACTGGACTAAAGACCAGCCAGAAGTGCACTACTTGGCTAAATCTACTGCGTGCAAGGGTAACCTCCATCTGGGCTGCTTGGATGCAGCTCTCTTCCCACTGGCAGCCACTGCAACACAGGTGACCTAAATAAAGCTGTTGATTCCGATAAGCCCAAGCACAAAACATCGGAAGTCCTTAGAACATGAGAGGTCTGAGCACATAGACTGGTTTCTGCTTCTGCCATGCAAATATTTAATCGCATGGCTATAGGGGGAAATAGATTTTACCTGTTACCAGGAACAGTTCCAGAGACTACCTAAAAATTTTCATTCTAAAAACAGATGACCTACTCCAGCTCTCTTTTGGTTAGAAAACAAAAACAAATAAAAAATAAAAACAGATTACCTAGAAGACCACGACCATGAATAACCAGAAATACACACTTACCAAGATCCTGTCTAGCTTCAGATCATAACTTTAGTCTGTAACTTCCTCAAGAAGCTGCATTCGTTGTTCACTAGGTTAGTTTAGCCTTTAATGGGTTGACTTGCTCCAAGAAAAAGGGCATATAAAGCAAACAACTGATTTTTGTAAGATGCATAAAGAACCACATTTCATTTCTTCAAAGTCAGTCTCACCTTTCACCTAGGATGGAGGAGCTTGAAACTCTCAACTTTTATGGAGATAAAGTGCTGTTTGATTGAGAAACCAGTCCTGAAAACCTCATCACAATCTCCTGCTGAGGCAGGAGAATCGCTTGAAGCCCTGAGGTGGAGGTTGCAGTGAGCCCTGTGCACCTCCGGCCTTGGGTACACCCCACCTGTGAGAGGTGTTTTTGGGCTCCCTCAGATGCCCACACAGAGCCGAGATCGAGCCACTGCACTCTAGCCTGGGTGACAGAGCGTAAAAACTTGCCTTCTACCACATGCCACCTTCATCCTCTTTTATGACATTTCCAGGGTTATGCCAATTTCACCAAATGCCTAAAAGGCAGTATTTGAAGCTACAGATTTTTGCTACTAGGACAACCTCGTTCCATACCCACAGAGCTCTGCCCTAGAGAGAGAGGCCCCCTGGGGCCACAGTGTGACCAGCCTGGGCTGACACTGCCAGTCTTAGTGTACTCCACTTAATTATTTAAGGAATGAGGCATTGTTTCCTTCTCAAGGCAAAGCTTTCAGAACATTTAAAATTCATGGGAGAAGCCAAGGAGTGGCTTTTTTTAGCTCCCTCCCTTGAAGCCAGTGATATGGCTTTCAATCAGGCTGTAGGATTCCAATTCTAGTTTTTCAGAATATTCCATCCTTGGTGAAGCATGCCTGCTTTTATTTAAAAAAAAAAAAGGCCAGGTGCGGTGGCTCACACCTGTAATCCTAGCACTTTGGGAGGCCGAGGTGGGTGGATCGCAAGGTCAGGAGATCGGGCTAACACAGCGAAACCCCATCTCTACTAAAAATACAAAAAACTGGCTGGGTGCCGTGGCTCACACCTGTAATCCCAGCACTTTGGGAGGCTGAAGAGGGCCGATCAGGAGGTCAAGAGATCGAGACCATGCTGGCCAACACAGTGAAACCCTGTGTCTACTAAAATACAAAAATTAGCTGGGCGTGGTGGCACACGCCTGTAGTCCCAGCTACTCGGGAGGCTGAGGCAGGAGAATTGCTTAAACCCAGGAGGCGGAGGTTGCAGTGAGCCGATCGCGCCACTACACTCTGTCTCAAAAAAAAAAAAAAATTAGCCAGGTGTGGTGGCATGTGCCTGTAGTCCCAGCTACTCAGGAGGCTGAGGCAGGAGAATTGCTTGAACCTGGGAGGCGAGATGGTGCCCCTGCACTCCAGCCTGGGCGACAGAGACTCCATCTCAAAAAAAAAAAAAAAAGGTGACAGAACAAAAGAAAAAGAGAGGACACTCTCACAAAGTCAAACTCAATTAATCAGCAGTTCTGTCCCACGGGAGTCACTTTAAATTTACTGAATCTGATTCTGTTGGTGCCAAATAAAGAGAGGAGCCCTAACCATCACTAGGAACTCACTGGGTGAGGGGAAGACAGGACTCCGTTTATGAAACAAAGCTCTGCTCAAACCCAGGCCGGGAGAGCCTAATTTAGCACTCTTCTCACCCAACTCCATCCACATCATGGAAGAGAACCCAATGCTGGAGCCATCTAGGTGGGCAAATGAGGGCCCAAGCAGGAGAGCTCAACCCCCTGAGTAAGACATGGGGAAGAAGGCCGGGTGTGATGGCTCATGCCTGTAATCCCAGCACTTTGAGAGGCCAAGGTGGGTGGATCACTTGAGGTCAAGAATTTGAGACCAGCCCAGCCAACATGGCAAAACCCTGTCTCTACAAAAAATACAAAAATCAGCCAGGCGTGGTGGCGCATGCCTGTAATCCCAGCTACTTGGGAGGCTCAGGCAGGAGAATCGCTTGAACCTGGGAGCTGGAGATTGCAGTAAACTGAGATCGCGCCAGTGCACTCCAGCCTGGGCCTGGGCAACATAACAAGACTGTCTCAAAAAAAAAGAAAAGAAAGATGTGGGGAAGGGCTACTCACACCCCAAGGCCATGCCATAGGGAAGAGTATTCTCACACCGCAGAGGAGTAATTGAGGCCGCAAGACAAGCTGAGGGTGCACTCCCTAAGATGGGAATTAGAATTAATGCACTGTCTCCAGGAAGGCAGGCAGGCTCCAGAGGCCTCTGCAGCCCCAAGCCGCACCCCCGGGCCTTCACAGGGACTTCATCACTCCCGCAAAGCTCAGCCTTCAAGACACTCTCCCTGAGGATGAGGAAAACCCAGCAACGCGCAAAGCTATTTACTCCTTAGAACAAGAAGGTCTGGACAAAGCTTTTGGCGGCATCACAGGCCCTCTCCTCCCGCCTCCTGGCCTGTGTACACCCCGCCTGTGAGAGGTACTCTTGGGCTCCCTCAGATGCCCACACAGAGCCAAAGCTGGGCTCCCTCCCACTGATCTGAGCCCCACCAGGGGGGTCCACACAGAGCAAGCTCCCCACCACAAACGGCAGCTGGTAATCTACAGGGTGGGGGCAGCGCTCTCCTCCCTGTGCCCTTACTGTTGGCTTAAGTTGTCTCTTCTCTAGGCTAAATATGCCCAAGTCCTTTAAACAGGTGGTGCTAATCTCCTTTGGATCAAAGACCCCTTTGAAAATCTGATAAAAAACTATGGATACCCTTCCCAGATAAGCACATACTTATCTACAGCTCTCCATAGGATGGGCAGGGGTGTTCAGAGACCCCACATCCCACATTAAGAACCCTTCCTTGAGACAGGGTCTTGCTCTGTCATCCAGGATGAAGTGCAGTGGTGAAATCATGGCTCAATGTAGCCTCAGCCTCCTGGGCTCAAGGAGTCCTCCTGCCTCGGCCTCCTGGGACTACAGGTGCATGCCACCACACTCACCTACTTAAAAAAAAAAAAAGATTGGTAGAGAAGAGATCTCACTATGTCACCCCAGGCTGATCTTGAACTCTGGCTTCAAGCAATCCTCCCACCTCAGCATCCCAAAGTGCTAGGTTTACAGGTGTGAGCCACTGCACCTGGCCAAGAACCCCGCCTTCTCACCATCCTCACAGAAACATGCCCAGACCCCTCCTGCTCTGCGTTTTCTCCTCCAAATGTCCTTTCACACATCTATACTCAGGGGACCTCTGGTGCCCAGAACCAAATGCAGGGTTCTAGATGGGAGCAGGCAGGCCCACTGCCTCCTTTGCAACAGTGCTTTCACACTGCACTAAGATCTTCAGAGTTTTAGGTGGCATCACGGCAACCACACCGCCAGGGCTGACTCACAGGGAGCTCACCTTCCACTCGAAATCCCCAAGTCTATCTCACACTCACAAAAGACCCGCCCAACTCCCCACGCCCAAGACATGACCAGGTACCATCACTCTACCTCGGGGAGAGGCGGAGACCACAGCTTCCCCGCCATCCAGCATCACGCAGGGTCCTCCCTGCTCTGGACGCTCCCAAATCAGAGCCAGTCCTTCCCACTCCCAGCCTCCCACACTCACGGGAAATCTTTCTGGAAATCAGCAGGCCTCAGCATCCCTGGCCAGAACCCTCCCTTCACCTTCGTACCTTACTGGAAACCAGCGAGTCCCTGAGGGCAACACTCCCCACTGCCCGCCACACATGCAGAGCAGAAAGGGAGGGGGAAGGGTATCCTGGTGGCCCCATCATGTGGCCCCCTCTGTGCCCTGAAGGCGAGGTCATTCAGCCACCTGCTCCCACACACCTTCGCCTGCCTCCACGTTACTTCCTGCCACCCACCAAGGGCTTCAGCTCCAGGCCCAGCCTCCTCTTCTGCCTACCACCTGTCACCGTCACCATCCACAGGGATAACCCTCAACACCCTAGACTCAGTTCCTCAGCCTCCTCCACTCCAATGCCTCCTTCCCCACACTCCTTTAGTGACCCTCACCCACAACCACACCCTGGAATCATCCGTCACCTTAAGACACGAGCTGCAGATCCCCTGCTTCCTTCCTGCCCACACCGGCCACCTCCCAGCTCCTCGCACAGACATTCCCCACCTCGCAGAGACCTCAGAGCCACCAACTTCCTTCCCCTCTCCACCAACCACCTCCTGGCTTCCCTCCATCCCACGGTCTCTCATGGTTACCAATCCCCGGTGGACCCGGCCCCCCAGCCGTGCCGAACCCAGCCTCGTGCCTTCTGCCATCTGCCTCCTCCATGCCCACACCCAAGACAGTGGGCAAGAGCAAAACAGGGTGGACAAGTTTCACTTTAAATTCGTGTTCTCTGACCTCAAACTGTCACTCTGCAGTGGCCAGTAGGCTAGTGTTTCTCTGGTAGGCTTGCGGCTCATTCTTGGACAACAATTTCACATCACCTTCTCCTCCAGCTTCCCACGCCCTGTCCCCCGCCCCCGCTCCCCACTGATGACCTGCCTCATACTTCAGATGGAAATGAAGAGCCACAGATGGGAACTCTGTCTTCCCACCACACCAATCCCTCCTGTCACGGCGGCCTCCTTCCCTGGTGCTCTGAACAGCAGCCTCTCATCTGCTCAAGGCCTGGGCTCCTCTGCCCCCTAACTTCATGTGGGCGGCGCTCCCCTCACAATTCACCTGCTGCATCTCCTGCCTGCAATGCCTCTCTCTGCACCTACGGCCTCTCATGCTATGATCCAATTTCTCTGCCCCTTACCAGTCAACTTCTTCAAAAAGTGGTCCACACAACCCTGCTTCCCAGCCTCGTGCTCACCTTCCAACCCACCTGGATCCTGGTCCCACCTCAACGCAGATGGGCCTCAGGTCAGGGGCACCCACAGCTGCCATGCTGTCAGGTCCTGGCCACCTCTCAGCAGCAGTCAAATCAATGCCCAAACTCTCCTGCTTGGGACACTTCTCCACTGGCCGCCCTGAGGCCACCACACCTCACTGGCCACTCCTCTTCTGTCTTCTCTGTTGCTCCTCTTCTCTATGGCCACCTAAAAGATGGGTGCTACAGGCTCAATCCTGAGCCCTCTCCTTCTCTGCCTGCTCTCCCTCCCTGGGTGACCTCACCCAGCCTTCTCCCATCTGACCTCTCAGCAGAGTCCCAGATTCATACGATTACCTGACTCCTCCCCAGCTCCACCTCCACCCACCTCCTGAAGCTGAACCTGTTGATACTGAATTTAGCTCCCCCACCCCATCCTAATTTGCTCCTCCTCCAGGCTTCCCCACATCTCCTAGTGGCATAACCCAAAAACCAAAGGGGTCTTCTTTATTCCCTCCCTCTCCCTCATTCCTTATGACATATCTCACCCACCTGAAAGTTCTCACAAATCCATCTCCAAGCCTTCTGTAGAACCACCCACTTCCATCTCCTCTGCGACCTTCTCAGCCTCAGCCAGCAGCTGCTGTGACTTGGAGACCTTCAGTGGGTCTCCTCGCTTCCTTCAACTCTTGTCCCCTTCCACTGCATCCCCCACAGAGCAGCATGAGCTCTTCTTACATCTGAAGAAGGATCATGCTGCAACCCTACCAAAACCTTTCCATCTTATTCAATCACTCCGCCCATCAAATGACACTGCCAGCCCATGCCTCAGCTCCATTTTGTCCTCCCATCCGTCTCTCTCCAATCCGAGACAGGGGGCCCTCCCCGCACTCGCTGCAATCCTGCCCTGCTGGTCTGACTTCAGTCTCTCAAACATTCCAGACATCTCCTTCCTACTTGCAGTCTTTGCACCTGCTCTTCCCTCCACGTAGAAGGCTCTGCTCTCTTTCTGCACATGCGGTAGCAGCTTAAATGTCACCTCTTCAGAGGGGCATCTCACAACCACACATTCTAAAGTCGGTCTCAGCCCTTGCTTCTTTCCCTCTGCCACTGAGCATGACTGGCAGTTATTTTACTTGTGGATCCATTTACAGGTTGTGTTTTCAGGGGAGGGGTCAGGGACAGGGGGAGCTGTCTCCCTCACTAGAATGTACATTCCACACAGAGAGGGATCATGTCTCTGTTGCTCACCATTGATTACATGTGGAGATGATAATATTTTTGGTATGTTGGATTAAAATTTTTAATTTCATTTGTTTCTTTTCACTTTTTTAATGTGAATACTAGAAAACTTGAAATTACATATATGGGTCTCCTGTTTCTTTTTTTTTATTGAGATAGCTCTGTCACCCAGGCTGGACTGCAGTGGTGCAATCTCAGCTCACTGCAACCTCCGCCTCCCAGGCTCAAGTAATCCTTCCACCTCAACCTCCTGAGTAGCTGGGATGGCAGGTGCACGCCACCATGCCTGGCTAATTTTTTTTTTTTTTTTTTTTTTTTTTTTTTTTTTTTTGTAGAGATGAGGTTTCTCCATGTTGTCCAGGCTGGTCTCGAACTCCTGAGCTCACGTGATCCGCCTGCCTTGGGCTCCCAAAGTGCTAGAATTACAGTCGTGAGCCACAGCGCCCGACCAGCTCTCCTATTTCTATTAGACAGAGCTGGTCTGGAAGGCAAGGGTGGAGTCGTCCCAGATTATGACAGTATGTTGATATAACTTTATATTAGATGTTTTATGTGATAAAAAATATAGAGGGGCTTGGACCAAAAATATTCAGGGTATGTACAAGACTGCTGGGCTAGGTGATGGCAGGCTTGAAATATCCAACTAATGAGGATGAAGTCATGCATCATCTCCACTTAATGTATGTCAAATATCCATTACATGTGCACATTTGAAGGCCAACATTGGGATGACAGAGGATGTGTTTCAACCTGGTCATACAGTGAATATCCTGCTGGCCCTCCCAACTCCAGTGGGTTCCCAGGCTACTGTGAATGACATACAGTCTAGGTATTCTTCTCTGTACAAGACAATGCTCTCATCTTCAACTTTCCCTTTCTCGTACTTAGTGAATGAGACTCACTGACAGAAACTTGGATTTTGTTATGGTTTGGTTTCTCTGACGTTGGGCTGCTGCTGGACCGAGTGGGCTGAGGGACAGTGATGTGCAGAAGCAATCAGCCCATATTCCCTGAGTTCCATGAGACATACGCTAAGTCAAAGAGTGGGGAGGGACACAGATAAGCCGCCCCCACACTGCCTCTGCCCTCCAGGTCAGCACATTAATGTTCGTTCCCTCCAAGAGATTATCTGCTCCCATGGAGCAAGAAAATCCACTTCTCACAGAGGTTAATAAACTTACAGATCTCATTACTCAAAGAGGTCATGCTGGTGAGAATTTTAATGCATTTTTTAGAAAGGGTCTGGAAGAATTATTAACAACAGAACAATGACTGGCAAATCAGAGAAGTGAAGGCAGAGAGGTGACAGATAGAGACAGGGCAGGCTCCCCCTCCTGCCACATAGTATGCCCAGAGCTGAAGATGGCAAAGCACTCCAAGTCTGATCAGGGTGGCTGTCCCTGGGCAGGTCTGGGACTGCCTGCATCTGTTCTTACTCCCTGGGTGCTTGACATGTTGGCACATCATCTACCAGTGGCCACTGGCACCTTTACAAAGTCACAGTCTTCAATCTTCAACTGGTCAGTGTTTGCCTCAGCTCACTCCATGCCCCAACCCTATAACCAGCTCTACCAACCCATTTTCCTTATTGATCTACCCTCCAGTTCTCAGATCAATCCCTTAGCTCTCACTGAGAAGAAAATGCCAGCTCAGCTGGGTGTGGTGGCTCACACCTGTAATCCCAGCACTTTGGGAGGCCAAGGCAGGTGGATCATCTGAGGTCAGGAGTTAGAGACCAGTGAAACCCCATCTCTACTAAATAAATACAAAATGTAACCAGGCATGGTGGTGCACACCTGTAATCCCAGCTACTTGGGAGGCTGAGACAGGAGAAATGCTTGAACCCAGGGAGCGGAGGTTGCAGTGAGTTGAGATCGCACCACTGCACTCCAGCCTGGGTGACAGAGCAAGACTCTGTTCCCCTCACAGAAAAAAAAAAAGCCAGCCAATCCAGCTCCCACATCCCTCTTCTGGTCACAGCCTCAAAATGTCTCTAGGCCTGCCCCTTACCTGGTCTCTGAGGATGATGCACACCTCTTCAGGTCTTCCTCTAGTTGCCTTCTGCCTCCAACCTCTCATCCTTCTCTAGGATGTTCAATCTCCCCTTTACTTTACCCTCCGACTCCCCACATCCTCAACTTATGAAACAAACATCAGTGGTCCTTCCACCCTGACTCACTGTCAAGCTACTTTCATCATCAGTTTAGCTAGACTTCTCCACTCGCTCCTCACATACTCACTTAAATCATTCCGCCTGCAATGGATTTGTGTTTTCACACTTGGCTGAGGCTGCTTGAACTCCCTCAGTGCCCTAACACTCCCGCTCCCACAGGGACAGGAGTACGAAACAGTCTCAGTCCCCTGCCTCCTCTAAGCTCTGTGAGGCCTGTGACCCTGTTGAGGATGCTCCCCTTTTCAGCCTCCTCTCCCTGGCTTCTGCAATCCCTCTCTCCTCCAGCCTTCCTCTGAGTCTCATCACCTCCCCATCTCATTCACTGGCTTCTTTTCCTTCCCTCCAATTGCAAGCCTTGGCCAGAGGTCTATCTTTTGTCCTTCTTGACTTTCTTTCTCCTTAGAAGGTCAAATCCATCTCAGAGGTGATGGCTCCCAAATCTGTATCTCTGACTCTATCTGAACTGTTGAGGGTTAGAGGTGAATTTCTACTTGCTATGGATAGCCTGGACAAGTGGAAAGTCACCATATCCGCCCAAAACTAAATTCTCATCATTTCCCCCAAAATAACTGCATCTCCTCTTGTGTTCCCAAGCTCAGTCAACATCACCACTCTCAGACGCACAGCCTAGAAACATACACATCAATGGCAACTCAGCCTCTCCCGCTCTCTCATCCCAACAACAAAAAGCAGAGTCCATCTACCACATGACTCTCATGGGAGGTTTGGCCTCCAGAAAATGCATCTTAAGAACAGGAATTTTGGCCAGGCATGATGGCTCATGCCTGTAATCCCAGCACTTTGGGAGGGCAAGGTGGGTGGATCACCTGAAGCCAGGAGTTCAAGACCAGCCTGACCAACATGGCAAAAGCCCATCTCTACTAAAAACACACAAAAAATTAGCCAGGTGTGTGGTGGTGCATACCTGTAGTCCCAGCTATCTGGGAGGCTGAGACAGGAGGATCGCTTGAACCTGGGAGGTGGAGGTTGCAGTGAGCCAAGATTGCACCATTGCACGGTGGCCTGGGCGACAGAGCAAGATTCTCTCCCCCCAAAAAAGAAGATGAATTTTGCTCTCAAATAGGCTCAAGCTTGGTTTCCAACTCTGCCATGTACTGACTGACAGCTTTGGTAGGTTTTTGAATCTCTTAAGCCCAGTTTCTTCAACTATGAAAATGGGGAGGTTGCTGTAAGAGTTAAATGAGATATTGCACAGACAGTACTCTGCACAGTGAGTCCAACCTACCAAGTTCTCATTAAATGATAGCTTGTGTCCTCATTTAGCAACTACATATGAAAGAACTGAAAGGCGGCAGGAGGATTGCTCAGGAGATCAAGACCAGCCTGGGCAACAGAGTGCAACCCTATCTCTACAAAACATAAACAATTAGCTGGCCATGGTGGCATGTGCCTGTGGCCCCAGCTACTCAGGAGGTTGAGGTGGGAGGATCACTTGTGCCCAGAGGTCGAGGCTGCAGTGAGCTGTGATTACACTGCACTGAGTGCACTCGCTGAGTGACAGAGCAAGACCCTGTCTCAAAAAAAACAAAAAAAACACTAACTCTCATCCTCAGTGAGGAGTCTGGAATCTTCCATATGATTTTCTCTTTTGCCATATTACATACAATCCTAGAAGCTGCCTCAGATCCGTTACAGAGCAAGGCAAGGTTTGCATTATATAAATCTGCCATATCAGCTTTCTCTCTATATCCCTTCAGTTCTCAACATTTTTGGCCTTGCATGTGGCCAGTTCCTATGAGGTCTCTTTCCTTCCAATCTCCATACTACCCCTCCTTACTATCTCTAAAATAATTTTCCTAGCTCGGTGTGGTGGCTCACACCTATAATCCCAGCACTTTGGGATGCCGAGGCAGGCAGATCATTTGAGGTCAGGAGTTGAAGATCAGCCTGGCCAACGTGGTGAAATCCTGTCTCTACTAAAAATACAAAAATTAGCCAGGTGTGGTGGTGCACACCTGTAATCCCAGCTACTCGGGAGGCTGAGGCACAAGAATCGCCTGAACCAGGAGGCACAGGCTGCAGTGAGCCGAGATTGCACCACTGCACTCTAGCCTGGGTGACAGAATGAGATTCTGTCTCAAAAAAAAAAAAAAATCCCTAAAACAAGCATTCTTCTTCTTTTCAAAACTGAAAATCCTCCCTTATTGCCTACAGAGTGAAGTCCATACAGTATAGTGCATTCCTGCCTCCCACCCCAAGTCACCTCTTGCTCTCCAAGCCCACTGCTTGATGCCTAGGTTAGGCCTCATTCTTTGACACCAGGACAAGCTGCTCCCCTGACCTCCAGCCTCACCTATGGCTGGCTCCCTGCCGCTCACAGGATCGAGTCCCAACACCTTGGCCCAAAGGTCTCCTTTATGCCGATACCTTCCGACACCCTTCTCCACATTCACCTTCTACTCCACATTCTTTTCCAGCTCCATGCCTCTTACTAATAGCTAACGTGTATCACCATCTGTGTTTCATTTAATCCTTACAATAACCCTACAACATTGGTGTAATATTATTATTACTCCCATTATACAGATGAAGAAATGGAAGCTCAAGGAAGGTCAGTACCTTGGTCCGGTCACACAGGCAGTGAATGGCCAGGCAAAGACTGAGTCCAAGGTCCCCTGTTCTTGACCTCCATACTTCACTACTTCCCTCAGGGAACACTTTCCACCTAAATGCCCTGTTCCTCACTTTGTCTGCCTGAGAAACCCCTCTTTATCCTTCAAGACTTAACTTGGACGTCACCTCCTTTATGAAGTCTTCTCTAACTTCTTACAGAGTTAAGCATTTATCCATGTTCGTATTTCAGTAACAGGCTTATCTCATTGCCCTAGTTACCTGCGCACCAGCCATCTCCCTCAGGAGGGCAGGGACTCTGTCCTATGACCTGTCTTCTTGGTGTCTAACCCAGAGAAGGTGCTCAACATTCAAGTGATGATCACTGGCCAAAGGATCAAGAAAGGTAAAAGAGCTGACAAACAGATGAAGGGTGGTCAGAAAGGAATTCAGATCCATATGAGCGAGGATGGGAGTCCAGAGATGTACAGAGACCCTGAACTACTGACTAGTCCACATGGCTCCGGTACAACACCACCCAATGCCCATCCATTGGGCAGTGTTTGCTTGATGTCCAACTCCTCCACTAGCCTGTGAGCATCACAGAGCCACAGATGTCCATTATTCTGTTCCCAGCACCCACGACAGTGCCTGACACAGGCAGGTCACTGTTTGTTGAATGAATGAGTGAAGGTATATACAAATAATCAACGAAGGGTTCCCTGACAGCAACACAAATCCCTAGTCTGATGCCACAATGGGGAGAAACCCCTCAACTTTTGTCCACACTTGCACCTCCCTGTAAAAGCAAATGGTCGGCAGTTTTGGTTTTCTGTTGTTGTTGATGTACATGGGTCAGCTCACTCTCCTGGCCTTCCTGATCCTCTGGCTGGTGACACTCCTCCACCCACGCCACCTGAGAGGCTTAGCGATATAAGGCGACATTTCACAGGGCAAGCCTCAGATTGCCTGAGTCACTTGATGATTGGAAGCCAACTCTGGCACGGCTCAGGACTGGCAGCAAAGTGACTGGGTAGTCTGGAAGGCAGCTGCACAGAGTGGCTGAAGACTCAGAGAGTGCCTGAGGGGATTAAGGATGAGGCGATGGAAGCACATGTCATCCCCAACCACCTAACTCTAGAGGGTGCCCAAAGGGCCAGCTTCCCACCAGAAGAAGAAATGATGGCAGTGGTAATGATAATAATAATAAACTTGGCCACCATTTATTGAGTACTTATGTGTCTGGCACTGTGCTAAATGCTTTACACACATGTTGTATTTAATCACCTCAATCATTTAATAGATGAGGATAGTGAAGCCTAGAGAGAGAAACTATCTCATCTAAGCTCACACAGCCAGTGAGGGTTAGGAGGGCTGGGGCTTGAGCTGCATGTGTTTAACCATTCTTCCCAGCCCCCAGAGCCAGTGGTGCTCCATGACAACACACTCTCCACAGAGACAGCTGAGACTCCACTGAGTCTACGCTCAGTCCCCTTGGAGGAGTTAGAGAGCTCTTCCTCACACCAAGTGAGCTGAAATATGGCTTGACGCCACCTCCACTGGGAGCCCCTTTGCCTGCTCTCTGGAGCATCATGGAACAGGCTCCATTCCTTTTCCCCAGGAGGACCCTCTCCGTCACCAGCTCCCACAGGACACAACCCAAAACAACTCTCCTTTTTCCCCATTTATCTAAAAACTCCAATTAAAAGCTTTCCCAATTAAAGATCCCAAAAGGGATCCAGTGGGGTCTGCAACATTCCTCACCATCAGGTTCCTGTGGATACCGCCCACCCATAACCAACAGACGAGATTAACCCCAGAGCAAAAGGAGGACTAAAGGCAGATTGGGCTCGGCCCGCCCCTCACTGGTGATCTGGACAGATTTCCCCAGGCACGGCAAACAAAGGGGCCTCCTGGAGCCCCTGCAAAGCTGGGAGCTGCCCTCCCTTCCGCCCTCCTTTGACTGGGAGCCACTTGTGCACTCAAGGGCTGTAGCTGGTTGCAAAGCCTTGTCCTAAGCTTGTCTGCTTGGGTGGGGACTCTACCATCTCCAATTCCTCAGAGGAATAATAATAAGACTATCAACCAGGCTTATGAATAAAAATTTTTTTTAAAATCTCTCTAGTCTTTGACGAATGTCTAAATGTGTTCCCCACAAGCGTATTTTTATTCTAACAAGCTAATTTGAAATATAATTTAAATAAATTCTACCAGAATGATACCATATGACTAACAGCACCCCGGTGGCAAAACTACTGGAGTCTTCATCATGCATTCAGAGGCTCCCATCCTGCCGCTCTTCCCACACAAAACGCACCCCGCTAGGAAACTGGATCATGATGCCAGCTCTCACCTCCAAACCTATAAATACGATTTGGGGGCAGCCTGTGTGCGCAATACCTAGGAAATGCAGACACATAACAAGCAGTGCTTAAAAGACCAGTGGATCGAAACCAATGCAAATTAGAAGCTTTTTGCCCCAATTCCTCACAATGCTTCTTTTTGCTCAATTTATTTTCACCCTGGGGGAAAAAAAAACAAAGTCTAACTCTCAAGATCTATAAAGTCAGGACTTGGTATACCACAGATTTCTAACATTCAGAAAAAACGCCTTTTCTCTATTGTAAATACGCTATTTGGCGCTGTTCACATTTGACAAAGGTGAAGAAAGTTTTTCTTGTCAAATGGAAAAGGGGTCCCTGCTCTCAGCCCCACCCTGTGCACCGAAGGGATGTTCCTTCTCCAAAGGTTTTAGATGTCTGTGCAGGCTGCGGTGATATTTCAGTAGATTTGCCCAGGGTGCATTATTTTAAAATTTTTTTTAATTTGCCTTCCTACTAAAGCAGGAAATACAATGTCTTTCCTTTTGTGCACATCCCTGCCAACCTGGTCACTGGGGAAATTCTCTTTGAAGGAGGGGGTGTGATACATACTAGGCAAAGAGCCTTTGAAGCAGAAGGGGTATGGCATGGGTGTGGGCATGGGTATGGGTATGGGTGGTATGGGCATGGGTGCTTTCTGCTTGCAAAGAACTTTCTCATCCAAGTCTTAAAGCAGAATTACTCTGCCCTGATATTTCCAAACCAGGAGAAACAATTTGAGCATCTGGGTCTCGGTCCACCAACCACCCTTAGCAACAACGATGAATCCTTGATGTTCTTACCAAGATTCACTAAGGAGCAATGACTCACCCAAATTACACAGGCATTGCAAATTACCCAACGTTAATTGTGATCTTGGTCTCCTCTACCGTTTTTTTCCTTCAGTAATTCATTTAAAGCAAACAACTGCTTTAAGAAATTGTTAAAATGTCTTAAAAAAAAAAAAAAAAAGAGCCTGTCTTGTTCCACAAAGGATTTAAATAGGTTTACAAAGATGTATAAGATTTAGCAAAATGACAAATTAGAAGTAGGTATGGATTTAAATGATGAGGTATTTTTATAGTTATTGGCATGGAAAGATGTCCACTCAAGATATTTTAAGTTGGAAAAATTATGTTACAAAACAGATGTTTAAAATGGTTGCATTTTGTTAAAAATAGACTTGCTCTATGTAGACATACATCTAGACACACACAGACATATATACGTGGAAAAAAGTACAAAGGCAGACATTGAATGCTGATGGAGGTTATCCCCAAGACGTGGGATGACAAGTAATTTTCACTTCCTTCTTTATGCTGTTATTTTTCAGTATAAACATGTAGTTTTTTTATAATTAGAAAAAAGCAAAGCTATTTTCCTTTTGTTAAAAAAAAAAAGTGGTAGATTAAAAAGGGTAAAGACAAAACAAGGGTAGGGCCATCACGCTGAGCTAGAAATACAGGTAATAGATGAGGTCTGATAAATCTGCTAAGGGTCACCACACATTTAACTCTAAGTTCCTCAGGAGCCATTCCAGAAAAGAAACCTAATAATTTTCACAAATCACTGAGTCTGTTAGACAAAAACAAACCATGTGCTCTGCTCAGGGTCCTCCTTCAGAGGACTGTGTGCAAGCAGCGAATGTGCCTTTACTCTTTCCTAACAACCCTAGGGCCAGAAACTTCAGGGTCGCTTCCAACAAGAATGACGGCATCTTCCCAAAGTAAAAGTCAATCCAGAGACTGGTCAGGCCATTGCTACCTCCCTGGCCTCTTCACCTTCATGCTCCCTCTGGCTCACTCTGCTCCAGCCACACTAGCTTCCTTATTATTGCTTGAACAAGCCAGGGATGCTCCTGCCTCAGGGCCTTTGCACTTGCTGTTCACACTATTCACACTGAATACAGTATTCACACTATTCACACTGCCAGGAGTACTTCCCTCATGGCTCATTCTCCTCCTTCTTTCAGCCTTTAATGTCTCCTTCTCAGTGAAGTCTTCTAACTGTATCCCCACCTAAAATCTCTATCCTACTGCAACGTCCTCTAGCCCCCTTCCTTATCCTTTATTGCTATCTAATAAACTGTGTATTTCAGTAAAACAACAACAAAGAAAGTCAACACAAAGAGAATATTCATGCATGCCTATTTACACATTCATTCAATATCTACTTATTTAGTGCCTACTCTATTCCAAATTCTGTGTATTTTTCCAATTCAGACACTAAGGGGGATGATTGTGTAACCATCAGAGCACCACACCATCTGTCCTCCCAACAATGTACCACAGCATCTTTCCCCAATTCCCCAAATACAGGGGCACCCCTCCACCACCACCTCTGACACCCAATGGACTATAACACTGTTTACTCTCACAGCATCTTCACATGTAAAGCAGGTACTTGCGTGTGTAGTTTATCTCCGTTTCTAAAATATAGACTCCACAAGGGCAGGAACCAACCAGTGGGTCTGCTCATCTCTGGATCCCCACAGCACTCACCAACTGCCTTACCAATGCAGTGACTGAAGGAACGTTAGAAAGTGAAGTTTAAAAAACCCACAGGACCAAGAGAAGACAAACTCACCCCAACATATCTGAGAGACTGTATCTATGGTAGCCAACTCAAACCCCTAAGAACAGCCCTGTAATTTGTTGGAACTACAGAGTCTGGTGTGATTCAGGAGGAATGGAAAATTAAAGAAGAAGGAACGAACATCAAAAGAAAGTTAATCAATATAGAGCACCAAGGGCAGTCCGAGGTGTTAGATAACCACGATTGCGGCATCCGTGTGTCGCAAGGTAATCTTGGCTGAACAAAATAAAGGAGTGTCACATGAAGCCAAACAGTAATACAGGAGATCTTATTTGTAAACACTGACAAAATCAGCTAAAAGTCACAACAGCAGACAAGCTGGCTTTTCTGATGGCCTTTTGCAGGAGAGCAAAAAGGTAATTTACAACCCCAGTACTCAAAAGACAGCAGACAGCCCGAAAATTAACCCATGTCACAATAAAAGCCCAATGGCTTGCTTTAGTGTTAAAAGAAAACTGCATCCAAATGGGATCTCTTTCTCTCTTGGCCCTTGCAACTCCCAATTAAGCAAGCAATATAAAAGTTAACCCAAAAATCATCGCAACTTCCAGGCCAGCATCCAAGCAAGGCTGCCCACAACATTCAAGCATTAACTCAATCAAAAATTATTTACTGGAGGCCTATTTGGTGCCAGCCACTGTGCTGGGTGTTGCAATACACTGGTGAAAAAGATAAGGCCCTATCCTTTTGGGATGCTATTGAAGACCGATTATAAAGAAGTAGGTAACACCTGCATGCTTACTGGCATGCTGTGGAGAGCAATTAAAGGAAACAAAGGTAGGGCTGGGGCCCAGCACTTTGGGAGGCTGAGGTGGGCAGATCACTTGAGGTCAGCAGTTCAAGACCAGCCAGGACAACATGGCAAAACCCTGACTCTACTAAAAATACAAAAAATTAGCTGAGCGTTATGGCACACGCCTATAATCCAAGCTACTCAGGAAGCTGAGGCCTGAGAATCGCTTGAACCCAGGAGGCGAAGGTTCCAATGAGCAGAGATTGTGCCACTGCACACCAGGCTGGGTGACAGAGGGAGACTCTGTCCCAAAAAAAAAAGTGAGGTTGGGTTAAAGAGTTGTGGAGGTGGGTACTCCAGACAGGATGGCAGGAAAGACCCTAAACAGGTGACCCTGAGGCCGAAGTCTGGAGGGAAAGAGGAAGGTAAGAGAGTTCCAGGTAGAGGGAACAGCGAGTGAAAGGCTCTCAGGTAGGGCAAGAAAAGGAAAGACCTGTGTGAGCAGAACACAGTAAGCGACACAGCAGCGCGGCGTGGGGAGCGGGGGCAGTGGGCAGTATGTAAAAAGGGGAATGACATGATCCGACTTGTGATTTTAAAAGCTGGTCACTTAGGCTCCTGTGTGAAAAATGGACTGCAGACAATCCAGAGTGGATACTGGGGGGCCTGTTAGGAAGGAGTGATGGTGGCCAGGACTAGAGTGAGAACTATGGCTATGGGGCAAGGGGACTGCACTCCAGATAGATCCCGGAAGTAGAACGCACAGGACAAACTGATCGCCTGAATGTGAGAGGTGGGGAAGAGGACTCAAGGATGACTCTTGGCAAATGAGTGCACGGTAGGGCCACTGACTGGGATGGGGAAGATGGAGGGAAGGTGAGAACTGGAAAGCATATCAAGAGCTCCACATATGGACGAGAGTCAGAAGCCCCAAGAAAGATCTCAGTTAGAAATTAAAATGTGGGCATCATAGTCATATAGGTAGATTTGAAGCCATGGGAGGGTGGGGAAGAGTTGGGGGTAGGACAGTATTACCTAGGAAGACAGTGTGGACAGAGAAAGGAACCAGGACCAGTCCCTGGACAACCCCGTGATTAGGAGTAAGAAGAAAAGCAGGAAACAGTGGAACCAGAGGAGCTGAGAGGGGTGTTGTTTTGGGGAGAGGGAGTGGTCATTTGTGAGGAACGCTGCTGAGAGAGAAGTAAAGTGAGATGAGGCAGAGATTTGGCAACCCCCTGGCCACCCATGACCCTGGCAGTTTTCATGCGGAGGTGACGCAGAAGCCAGACTGCAGAGTATGAAGAGTGAACAAATGGCAGGACAAAGTGAATGGAGCCAGTGGGTTTGGATGTGTATTTTGAGGTGTTTTCAGGTGAAGAAGAACAAAGAAGTAAAACGGAAGCAGGAGAGGGATGTAGGAGGGAGGGAGCGCTCCTTTTTAAGACAGGAGAAATTAAAGCTATGCTATCCAATATGGCGGCCACTAGCTACTTGTGGCTATTTAAATTAAGATGAAGTTAAAAATTCAGGTCCTCAGTCTCAACAGCCACATTTCAAGTGTCCAATAACCACGTGTGCTGGTGGCCGCCATGCAGATACAGGACATTTCCAGCAGTGCAGAAGGTTCTGTTGGACAGATGTATGCTCCTATACTGATGGAGAAGACCCTGGAGAGAAAGGCAGTTAGGAAGGAGAGACAATCTCTGAAAAGACAGGAAGAGGAAGGGATGGAGTGGAGGCTACCCCGAAAGGAGGGGCCCTTAGTAGGAAGAGATGAGGGACTGGCCAACCAGCAAAGCAGGCAAGTGGGAGAAGGTAGCACCAGCTGCATACTAGAGTAGGCGGTGGCAAAATGAGGATGTTCCCTTGGTCAGAGCTCCCTATTTTGTCAATCAAAAGGGAAGCCAGGGGTGTGCACAGGAAGGGGAGAGGTCTGGAAAGGGGAAAAGGTATGAAATAGCTGCCTGAGGGAGTAAGAACACAAACTCACTGGAGAGACCACACTTAACGCAGAACACTTCACAGAAGAGAAGTAGGAAATGGCAGTGAACGTCTGAAGGAGGAGGAGCGTCTCAAGTGGGGGAGAGGTAAACTCATGGTTTTGTTTTTTTTTTTCCCTTAAATCCTAGTTCTGTCTACAAAGCAGAGCCATGACAAAGCTGTAGGACTGCAGCAAGGTTTTCTACTAGCTGCCCTTTCAAGAAGTTCTTCCCTCTCCAACCTACACAATTCTCAGAAAGGATGACATTGGTTCTATTTTCAGTTAAACGGCTCCCTCCAACCTCCTCTGTCTGAACTGCTTCCCCAGTCCTGAGCTGTATGTCAATTTACGACCATGGTTTGTATTTTCACATAAATTATAGAAGACATGGATCTATTAAAAATGGCAGATGTAGGTAGCAGTTACAAACTAGCCTTTACCTACGAGAAGTTAGTAATATATACATTTATTGGATGATGTTAAAATTACATGAAAGACATATTCAGTGTTTAAACAAAATCCCCAAGTATCTCCTCCCTGCTTCTCCACAAACAAAAATTATTTTTTGAAATTTTCTTTAAGGTTTTATGAGTAAACATTTTCATTTCCACAGAACTATTTGATCTCAACCACGGAATTTCAATATTTGTTTTTGATCACACAAGTATGGTGGGTTGGTTTTGTGTTGGCCAGGGGGAGGGAGGGCCAGAGAGAGAGTTAAAATTGCCAGATCCCTTTTATCTTTCATCCTGAGACCTTACATTTGCCAACTCCTTTTTCCCTGTACATGTTTTTAAAGTATGAAATCTGAGAACCTCAAAGGCTCCTACTGCTCAAAGATCAGCCTTTCCACAGTTCACTGAGGACTCACTGGAAATGTTACAGAAAAACGGCCTGCCAGCTTGGGTGCTGCGGGGTAAAATCACCCACAGTTGCTGTCCATGTGAAATCTCCTTGATGTAAGCAAACTTCTTCAGCCCTCACTGCCTGCCTCACCCCCTTCTTTCTGTCCCCACCTCTGTCATGTCCAGTTCATGCTGGCCCACAGCCCTCACACTTCCGTTCCTCAAAATTCCTCTTGGCCTGCCTCTGATCCCCTCACACACTCTGCAGCTCCCACGGCTAAGGCTCACTGGGCAAACTTATCAGAAACTTACCTGGAGTGCAAGAAAGCCACTGACCAAGGGGGGCTGAGCCAGGCCACCAGGACAATCTTGCTCCTTCCACTGTACCCTTGCCTCCCAGGCCCCACCCATCCCAAACAGGAAAGCAAGATCTCTAGACCCTCTGGGGAGAAGCATTTGAGTCCTGGGAGGGGCCGTTGGAAAAATGCTGGGTTCAGCAGCAAGGAATAGAGAGATTTAGGAATTCTGGTTCACTTGCCCACCCCCATGCCCACATGCCAGGCAGTGGCAGGCTAAGTGTCCCCCTGATACACAAATGCTCATCGGCTGCACAGCCTGGGGGAAGTCACCGAACTACTTTGGGCTTCAGTTTCCTCATCTGTAAAGTGGGCATAATAAATGTCCCCTGAATATGTGTGGCAAACCGTCAACGCGTGCCCAAATAGGGTGACACATGTAAGGAGTTATTGTGCTATTAGCACAGTGGCTCCCAGACTCAGAGCCTACTGCTCAGAGACACGCCGAGGGGAAAGCACTTCTGCTTTTAAATTACTTTATACACTAAGAAGCATTAGTCACTTCGACAGCGTATTCCAACTTCCCTCCTGAGCATCTACTCAGTTGTTTCAAAGACTGAAGCCTCACCTAGGTTCCTTATAGACTTCCATCATCTTCAGCCATCTCAAAGCAGATCCAAAGTCCACTATTCCTACGCTGGAGGTTTATTATTATTTGATGTGTTCCCTTTCCAGGAAAACTTCGATTTCCATTTTGCTTGTAATAAATCCAAACGTGGAGAACGACAAACTGCTTCTGAGACTCACAAACACAGGCCCTGGAGTTGACTGCGCCCCGGGGCAAAGAAAACGCGGAATGGCCGAGGCAGGAGGCCGGCCAGGGCACCGGTCCCCGCCAGGTGCCCCCGCGCCCGGGCTGGCTGGGAGGGGAAGGGCCACGGGCTACTCGCCCAGGCCAGGGTGCCCCTGCCGGGTGTCCGTGCGCCCAGGTGGAGGGCGCAGGTCGGGTGGCCCCAGACTCCCAGGGGCTGGCAGTGCGCTCGCTCCGGCTTGGGGAGGCGGGGGCCAGCCCGCCCCGGGGCTCCGAGCCCGGGGACGCGTGCCGCGGCCCCGCAGTCCCTCCGGAGGGGCGCGCGGAGCGCGCGCGGCGCGTGCTCACTCACCCCATCTCCGGCGCTGCTCCGGCGGCCGCTCCGACGGGGCCTCTGGCGCTCGCTCTCCACCCGCTCGGCAGCCGCTCCCCGCGCGGCACATGCGGCTGCCCGTGAGCGCCCGGCTCAGCCCCGGCGCCGCTCCATTCCGCGGGGCTGCGCGGCTGCCGCTGCTGCCGCTGCCGCTACCGCCGCCGCCACCGCCACCGCCACCAGGCGCGGGCGGGCGGGGGCTGGGCTGCCGCGGGCTGGGCGGCCGCGCTGGGGCGGCGCCCGCCCCGCCCTCTCCCCCCGCCCGCTCCCTCCGCCCGGCTCCTTACGTAACCTCGTGGCCCCCGGGCCGCGGCGGCGAGCCAGGAGACCAGGGGCGCGGCAGTGTGAGCGCCGTACCCCGCACCGCCACGCAGTCGCCGCTTTTCTCCCGGGCCACCCCGTCCTCCGTGGTGGCCCCACGTCGGCGCGCCCCCGCCCCACGCCGACCCGGGGGCCTCGCGCAGTGCCACCAACATCCTGCCTGCTGGACTGAAAGTCCCAATGGCACCTGATGGGGACTTTGGGGCTACCTTTACTTTGCAGATGGGGGAACCGAGGCCTGGGGAGGGTAAGTGATTTGCCCAAGGTCACACATTCAGATTAGAGTTCGTTCAGGTCTCCAGAATCTGAGATGCACATAGCTGTGCTCCTCCTTAAAGCCCACTTTCATCTTCCTGCCCGTTGCCGGTCCATCCGGGTGGCCTAAGGTACCCGCCACCATGAAATTCTGGAAGCCAGAGTGGCAGGAAGGATCCTACAGGCTGCGGCAGGTGCTCTGGGCTCTTTGCTGGAAAAAAATGGGATGAAGGCTCCCACCTGAAGGGCCACCAGTTTTAAGGAGGCTTCATCAAGCTTTGATTTATCCTTAAATCAGGGGAATTCGGATGACAAAAGTAGAACTTGAAGAAGACCAGGCTCTCTCAGTCCCCTTTCTACCTATCAGGTCCAGGCTGGCACTGGGACTCACCTAACCTTCACCCCCATACCCGGGCCTTCCACGGGATCATCTTCTGTTGAGAACACACTGCCCACATAAGCCTGGCATCTCAGGACAGTAAAAAAGTTAAGGGACAGGCTGGGCGTGGTGGCTCACGCCTGTAATCCCAGCATTTTGGAAGGCGAAGGTGGGTGGATCATTTGAGGTCAGGAGTTTGCGACCAGGCTGGCCAACATGGTGAAACCCCATCTCTACTAAAAATACAAAAATTAGCTGGTCGTGGTGGCACGTCCCTGTATTCCCAGCTACTCAGGAGGCTGAGGCAGGAGAATCGCTTGAACCCAGGAGGCAAAGGTTTCAGCATGCCGAGATCGTGCCACTGCACTCCAGCCTGGGTGACAGAGTGAGACTGTCTCAACAACAACAACGAAAAGTCAAGGGACAAGTGGAGGGAGCACAGCCACCACCCTAACCCTGCCCTCACCTCTCTTGGGACCACATCTGTCACCTAACCTCCAACTCTCCTCACAGGGGCACCAGCCCCCTTTTCTCATCTGTGCTTTGCCTTCCTGCTCTAGGGCCTTTGCACATGCTATTCTGTCTGGGAAGATTTTTCTCCTCTCCTGTCAGTCACCCCAACTATCTTGCCTTGTTAATTCCTACTCATTCTTCAGATCTCAGTTAAAACTGTCACTTCCTTTGGAAGCTTTACCTAATACCCTGGGTGAGACTGTGAGCACACTCATACATGTTCTTCATTGAACTTCTTTGTACTATATAGTTTGGAAATTACTCAGATGCATCAGCAAACTTTTATGAAGCCATATCTCTTTGGTCATCATTGTCCGCAGTGCCTACAAGCGTGCCTGAAGGTCCTCCATAAGTATGTGCTGAATGAATGAATAAGCAACAGGCCATAGGCCACAAAATTGGCCAGGGTCTGTGAGCACATGTGAGTCTGTGTACAGCTCAGGCTGACAAGCTCTTGATCCTAGAGGAAATTCATCTACCACAAGCTGAATTCCAAAGACCAGGGCTGTGCCGGGGTACTTGAGGGGAAGGTGTTCCTGGCAGGGTCAAGGAGAGAAGTGAGCAGAAGGAGAATGAATAGCAGGAGCCAGCCCAGCTAGAGTAGGGGTACCAGAAGATAGAACCCCGATGTGGAGGGGCCAAGCCCTGAATGTGAGTTTCCTTTTGCTCCACTGATGGAAAGGGCACACCCCCATTACCTTGGCAAGATGCAAGGAGGTTAACCAGGTGGGGTGGTGAATCACTCTGGCCACTTCACTTAGTCAGTGGCGATGCTGGAGGTGTGACCCCACATGAGATTAAATACTCCATGATTAAAGTGGCTGTCACTGTGGGACAAAGGCTGTCACCTGAGATGAGGAGAGAAAACAGTAGGTCAGAAAATATTTGGAAATGGATACACTTCCTTTCTCCAACTTATGGCTGCCATCCACGTGGGGAGCGGCCTCCACTCCTCTCCTCAACCCCAACAACTCCAGGCCCAGGTCGGGTTCTGCTTCTTGGGAACTTTTTCAGATCGCTCCAGCTCTCAGTCTAATTTTCTGGGGCAGTCCTTTCTGGCAGTATTTCATTATTTTGGAATGCTTCCTCGAGAGGGGCCACTTGATTTCCCTATCAGCGTCCCTCCATGGAAGCCAATACAGTCCCCCTTTTTCTGTGAAAACTCCTATCTCCATGGTCTCCATGGCTCAGTAGTGAAGGGAGATGATCGGTGAGGTCTATCCTTTCAAGAAGCCCAAAGTGAAGGGGAGAGAGATTCCGTGCTAGCTGGAGGTTGAGGCAAGGCCGAGAAGAGCTTTTGTAGGCCAAGAGACGTAAATGTCCTTTTAGGCTGAGCAAGAGAAGCCAGGGCTGGGTGAGGTGGCTCATGCCTGTAACACCAGCACTTTGGGAGGCCGAGGTGGGTGGATCACCTGAGGGTAGGAGTTCCAGACCAGCCTGGCCAACATGGTGAAACCCCGTCTCTTCTAAAAATACAAAAAAAAAAAAAAAAAAAAAAAAAAAGCCAGGTGTGGTGGTGGGCACCTATAATCCCAGCTACTTGGGAGGCTGAGGCAGGAGAATCGTTTATTCCTGCTGACAAGTGGTGGAGAAAAAAAAAAAGAGGAGCCAGTGAAGGGAGCTGGGGCTGGCAGCGGGGGACAAGGCCAAAGATAGGAGCAAGAGGGATGGTCCTGGAGAAAGCGAGAGAGGATGGATCCAGGCTTACCGGGAGGAGTTACCCCTGGAGAAGGTAGGAGCTGTGGTCTCAGGGAAGGCAAGAGAGGTTGCGGGAACTCTTGCCGGGTACACTGCTTTTTCCTAAAGGAAGCAAGGACACCTATTGAGCACGCATGAAAGAGAGGCGATGGCACAGAAGCCAAATCTGAAACAATACTGTTGGGAAAATACAAACTGGTGTTTGGATAGCTTCTCAGTTGGGAATGAGCAGGGCAGCAATGCCCCCAGAAGTCTAGCCCAGGAGGGCAAACCTTGACCAGCACAAGCTCAGGGACTCAGAATGTTTGCCATTCTGTGCAGACAGCAGAGGCTTCCAAAATCCGATTGCCAAGCAAGGGCAGTTGGTCTGAGAAACATTCCATAGTCTAACCCGGGCAGATCAGCTAACTGTAGGTAGCCTATCAGGGAGTATATCCAAGCCTGGGAGCTAAGGTAACAGGCAGCAGCTCCATATGTAGCCTTCCTTTTCTTTATTGCTCACACATTCTCCCGAGCATCCTGGGCAGAGAAGCACTGTCCACCCTCTGTGTCTAATATGGTAGCATTCCACAGCTCTGGGCTCTTGATTCTCAAAAGCTAGCTCCCAGGCTTCCAGAGAAATGGCTGCTTCTAGGTCTGGGACAGGGTAAATACAAGATAAACCTGAAGGATCTTGTGGTACCGAAAAGTAAGGAAGTACTCAAAAAAACAAAAGGATGGGGCGTGTGGAAGGGACACAGGAGCCAACTGGAAGGGCTCCCAATGGGCAAAGCTGGAACAACTTGAGCAACAAAGTAAATCATGTTGTATAAGATTATAGCCCAAAATATAAAATAAGTATACATGAATTCACACTGTTATAAATTACTGAATAAGTAAACAAGTGGAGAAGAGACAATCTTTCCAATGGTAGACGTCCTTCCTCCCAGGAGGTGGAGTTTAATGCCACCACCACCACCATCACCCCACCTGCACTCCCACTTGAGGGTGGGCTGGTTTTAGTGTCTATTCTTTGCTTTCAAAGAATATAGTATGGAGGCTGAGTGTGGTGGCACATGCCTGTAATCCCAGCACTGTGGGAGGCCGAGGCGAGTGGATTGCCTAAGGTCAGGAGTTCAAGACCAACCTGACCAACATGGTGAAACCTCATTTCTACTAAAAATACAAAAATTAGTGGGGCCTAGTGGCGGGCGCCTGTAGTCCCAGCCACTCCAGAGGCTGAGGCAGGAGAATCGCTTGAACCCGGGAGGCAGAGGTTGCAGTGACCCAAGATGGCGCCAATGCACTCCAGCCTGGGGGATACAGCAAGACTCCATCTCCAAAAAAAAAAAAAAAAAAAAAAGAATATAGTATGGAAAGGGAAAAATAGGAACTTTACAGTGGAAAAACCTGGCAGACACTGTCTTAAGCAAGTAATGAAGATTAGCATCACCAGTGATGTCCTGTTGATACCATGTATCCCCCTAGTAGGGTGTGATGAGAAGGGCACTTCATCTGTGTGATATTTTTTCCCAAAACTCAGAACTCCAGTTTAATCATGAGAAACACATCAGGCAAACCCAAACTGAGACATGTTCTGCAAAATACCCGACCAGTACTCCTCAGAACTGTTCAAGGTCATCAAAGCAAGAACAGAGTGAGAAACTGCTGGGGACCAGAGGAGACTAAGGAGATATGACGACTAAATGCAGTGCAGGACCTGGCTCAGATTCCAGAACATAACGAGGAAAAACGGGTAAAATCCAAATCGTCTGGAGTTTAGTTAATAGTTACGTGCCAGCATTGGTTCCTTAGTTATGACAAATGTGCCACGGAAATGTACAGTGTTTGCAGGGGAAGCTGAGTAGGAATATATGAGAACACTCTGTATTATCTTTGCGACTTTCCTCTAAATCTAAAGTTGTTCCAAGATTAAAAGTTTGTAAAAAATAAAATCATCTTGTGAGTTTCCAGATCCTCCATGCAGTATAGCAATTAGCAGTATCAGAAAAGTGACTTTGTAGAACACTGAACAAGTCGTTTATCAGGTAATACCTGAGGATTTTGAAGTGTTCGAATAACTTCAAAGGCAAGCCACTGAAATCACTGTTTTTCATTTTTTTAAAACTACCATCCACAGTAAGAAATATATTTTACACTACAACTTGGTACATACTTCAGCACATACATACTCTGTCTGTAGTTATATTGATAGAAAACAGAAACAAAAAGTTAATTTTTATCCTCACCTGCAAGGCATTCAGACATTATCCATTCTGTTTTTTTTTTTTTTTTTGAGACAGAATCTCACTCTGCCACCAGGCTGGAGTGCAGTGGAATGATCTCGGCTCACTGCAACCTCCACCTCCTAGGTTCAAGCGATTCTCCTGCCTCAGCCTCCTGAGTAGCTGGGACTACAGGCACACGCCACAACCAAGCTAATTTTTGTATATTTAGTAAAGACAGGGTTTTACCATGTTGGCCAGGATGGTCTCGATCTCTTGACCTTGTGATCCACCCGCCTTAGCCTCCCAAAGTGCTGGGATTACAGGCATGAGCCACTGCACCCAGCCTATTCTGTTCTATTTTTAAAAGCATTACTGCTCATAACCTACTACATTGATTTCAAAAGCCTATAATCTATGTATTTTTACTTTCAGCAGCAAAATTGGGCTCATCATGTACATGCATAATGTTATTATTAGTGTGCTCAGATTTCTGGTATGGCTGGTCCAGGGACTTCAAACATTTTTTTTTTCTTCTAACCCTAAAAGGTCAGTTCTTTCAACTGCATATGAAACAAATGTCTTATTAAAGCCATTAATTAAAGGGATAACTGTCGGGTATTATGCAGCTATTCGATTATATTTGTGAAGTCTGTAGAGTAACACAGAAACGTATTTATTCTTTCAACAAATGTTGATCACCTGCTATGTATTTGGCACTGTGGTGGGCATTAGGGATAAAGTGCGCAGCAAAACAGACAAGTCCTTCTGTCATAGGACTGTAAGATTGTGTGAATCGTATTAATCAGATAATCACACAAATATATAAACTGTGTGAACAGGAGACCTAATTTACGTTGAAGAGGGTGGTCAGGAACGACCTGTTGAAGAGACATTTAAAAAGAGGCCTGATGGCTGGGTGTGGTGGCTTATACCTGTAGTCCCAGCACTTTGGGAGGCCAAGGCAGGCAGATCACTTGAGGCCAGGAGTTCAAGATCAGCCTGGCCAACATGGCGAAACCCAATTTCCACTAAAAATACAAAAATTAGCCAGGCATGGTGGTGCACACCTATAATCCCAGCTACTCAGGAGTCTGAGGCAGGAGAATCAACTTGAACCCAGGAGGCGGAGTTTGCAGTGAGCTGAGATTGCACCACTGCATTCCAGCCTGGGCGACAGAGCCAGACTCCATCTCAAAAAAAAAAGAAGAGGCCTGAAGACAAAGAGGCATCATCAGTCATGGGGAGCATGACGGGAGGGTCCCAAGCAGAGGAAACTGCAAAGGCGCTGAGGTAGTAGAGAATTGGTTTATATTGTTAAAAGATCACTCACTCCTGGGAGAAGGGATAAGAAAAGGACAAGAGTAAAACATGGAGACTGGTTAACAGGCTCTAGACAAAAGATAAGGATGGAGACGAAGGGAAGTACATTACAGATTATAGCTATTTTAGAGGTAGATTCAACAGAACTTGGTGGATGGAATGTGTATTAGGATATGAAGTTAAGTTTGTAAAATAATCTGAATTACAGTTGAGCTGTGAATATAATTATATAAAAAAATTAGAATATATGGACAAGGCCTGGAGTATAGAAAATAAAAAGTTTATTAGGATGGCAGAAGGAATATAGGGTAAAGGCATCAGTACTGGATCAGACCCGCATTAAGTCCTGGCTCTGCCATTGACTATCTGTGACCATGGACAAGTTTTTAACTTCTCTGAGCCTCAGTACTTTCATCTATGAAGTAGGCATATCTCTTCGGACTATTAAGAAGAGTGAATGAGGCCAGGCATGGTGGCTCGCACCTGTAATCTCAGCACTTTGGGAGGCTGAGCTGCGTGGATCACCTGAGGTCAGGAGTTCAAGACCAGCCTGGCCAACATGATGAAACCCTGTCTTTACTGAAAATATAAAAATTAGCTCAGCATGGTGGCACATGCCTGTAATCCCAGCTACTCAGGAGGCTGAGGCAAGAGAATCCCTTGAGCCCAGAAGGCGGAGGTTGCAGTGAGCCGAGATATTGCATCACTGCACTCCAGCATGGGCAACAGAAGTGAGACTCCATCTCAAAAAAAGAAGAGTGAATGAGATCATATCTGTAAAGTGCTTAGCTCAGTCCCTAATATGGTACATCCTCAATAGATTACAGGTATTATTATGATTATTACTGGCTATAATGGTGGAACTAGGGTGAAATTTTCATTTATTGTGACTGAATGAATACGATCAAAATGGTTCTTATATAATCAACATTTTAAAATTTATAAGAGTCAGTTTGAGGATTCTGAAACTGCCTCCACCATGGAAACAGCTTGTGTACTTCCTGCCAGATAACATTTTGACAGTCTGTATCCAGAGCCCTCCATAGATTCAGGACCCTTCTACAGGGCACCTGAGGATCAGAGAAGACTATGGGCGTCTCTTTAAGATGACATCAGCTCAGTATGGGACCACCAGCCCTAGCCCCTGCTGTTTCCAATCCAGCCAAGAGCCTGCCCTTAGGAAGGTGAGCTATAAATGATTTCCAACAGTCCCATCAGTCCTCTGCCTCTCCCATCCGGGGCTCTCCTACATCTATCTGTCCTGGATGCCTCCAGAGATTTTGATAGCATCTATCCATTTATTTATTTAACTGAGCACCTATTTTGAGCCAGTCTGTGTCCCTAAACAATAAGCTAAATGTAATGTAACTGAGGTATGAATAAAGTACTTCCTGCAGAAGGCTTCAAAAAGGGGATGTATGAGTTGGGTCCTAAAGGATGTGCAGGAGGGAAGACCATTTCTATATCCAGCAAAGAGACCAGCCCATGCTGAGGCATGGGGGCATTAAAGGCCATGACTGATACAGGAAATGACAAGAATGTTCATGTGGTTGGCTCAACAGTGTGGTAGGAAGTGGCCAGGAACGAGAGGTAAGTTGGGACCACTCTGTGAAAGACCTCTGGGTCATGTTAGGAGTTTGGACTTGATTCTGAGGCCAGGGAGCTACTGGAGGTTTTGAAGTAGGAGGGTCGCATGATCAGACTTATGTCTTAGCTTCTCTGGCATCGGAGGGCAGAATGTTGTGGAAAGACAGACTGGAGGCAGGAGAAGCTTGTTAGGAGGATCTTAGCAAGAGTCCAGGATTGGGGAAGGACAGGAAGTGTCTTAATCAGCCCCCAGTGAGGTGGAGAGCCTGATTAGAGAGAAGAGCCAGGGAACTCCTGCAATGCCAGGGCCTGGGAAGCTGCAGCTGCTGGGGATGTGGGTGGGGTTGGGGGTCATCATCAAACAATCCAGCAACCTTGAGGAGAGGACTTTGGACCTCACTGGCTGCCTCCCAGCAGAACTCAATTCCAAGAGGCAAAACCAGAAATGACCTCATGAGTAGCCCAGCCAGCTGCAAGTGCCCCCAAGGGCATCGCGGTTATGCTGCCCCATGCTCTGAGCTGTCACACTCATTGTCACCTTTATCCCTGTCAACAGGTGTCCCTTCCACTAGGCTATGATCTTCAAGGCCAGGGTCCCTCCCTGGGGTTTTCTTGTTCTGTTTGGGCTTCATCCTCAGGTAAGCTTTCTTCTGGGCTCCCATCTCACATTCAAGTCTAGTAAATTCCTAAATAGGTCAAGCCAAAGTCTCTGAATTAAACCTCACCGTGTCTGACTGCCCTGCCTTGGGGCATGGGCTGTTCCTGAGCCCATCACAGTGGCCAGGGGGATGGAATGTCCTGATTGGATCAGTCTGGGTCACATGCAGCCCTGGGCTGAGGTGTGGAGGCAGCTTCTCACAGAAGGCATGAACTGGGTGTAGGACTGGGGTGGATGCCCAGAGGAAAATCAAGGTAAATAGATACAGGGTGGTGGCCAAAACATAACACTGCCCACTGTCAGCATATGGTTATATTTGTTTCCCACTGGCACACACACAGTGGCTGTTGGATGATAGGTAGTCAAAGGCAGAGCACAGTCATTGCAGGTTAAGCAATTCCTGGAGAAGAACTTGAAAGCGCCGGTCTGAGAGTGGGTACAGTACTGAGGATCCAAGGCATAGATGGTGGAAATTATGCATTAAACCCGTTGTTCTCAACCTTGGCTGAACATTAAAATCACCTCTGGAGAGTTGACAAAATACCAGTGCCAGCGCCCCACCTCCAGAAAGAATGATTTAATTGGTTTGGGTGGTACCCAGGCATCAGTCATCCTTGAAACTGATTATGATTCTGATGTGCAGCCAGGGTTGAGAACCGCTGCCCACTCAGTGTTCAAAGAGAAGTAGGTGTGATACCCAGATCCCCAAGAGTTTAGGAACTGGTAGGAACAAAAAGGAGGACACCCAGCTCATGGCTGGGCTTGCATGAGATTTAGGGTTCTGGAGAAGAACTAAGAAATCCAAAGAATGTGTAAGGCCAGGGAGGTGCAGTACCTCCTGTGAACACATAGCAGAAGGTATTAATTCTGAAGTCTGCTAACTTTTTCTGAGGGAGCCTGGAGTTCTAAGGATTATTTGCCTCTGATGGGCAGCAGCAGAATGAGAAGGTGCCTGTGCGTCTATCTGGAAGGCTGGGATGGGTCAGGTTCAGATGGGTGAGGCTGGACTCAAGAGCCATGCCTGAGGTAGACTCAGCAACACTAGGGATGAGTTAAGAGAATGGTGGAGTCACATAGCTGAGGCTTCCAACCAGAGAGGCTGGGCAGAGGGTGATACCTCTCAAGATGGGGAGGAGCAGCAGCAGCAGCGAGTCAGAGAAGTGAGATTATGAGTGCAATTTTGGACATGCTGAGATGCAGGAATCTGAGGAACAAATAAGAGGAGATGTCCAGTGGGTATGGGTAGTTAGATATTATAGGTACACAGCTTGGAAGGGAGACTTGGGAGCCATCAGCAAGTCAGTATCTGAACCTGGGAAGTGCATGTTGAGCAAACAGAGGTGGGGCTGAGGAGACACTGATGGAATCGCCAGGGAGGAAAGGCAGCCTGTGAGGACGAACGACTGGCCATTAGCATCCAAGGGGCCATTCTGTTCTAATGTGGATCAATCCCCCTTCAGCTTGATTTTGCTGAATCAAATATCAACTTTTAAAAAAATGAGATAACTCCTTGCCAGTATACTAAGAGCAAACAAAAACAAACAAACAAAAAGCAATTAATACAAAATAGAAACTAGCGGGTTTTCCATTCAATGTAGCAAATATTTACTGAACGCCTACTATGCGCCAGCCTAGCCGCAGATGGTGTGGTTGGCATAGTCAGCTTATCAGGCACCCCATCCCACTCCTACTCTCTTCTCCAGCCCCATCTGGGAGGCCTCAGTTGTTCTGGTTCCTAGAATCTTTGCTTCAGCTAATCTACCAGTTGTTCTACATGAGGTCTCTGGCAAATCTGGGGTCCTTATGGTGAGGAACACCTTTGCGGGAAGCTACCTTCACCCCAGTTGCCAAGCAGGCTTTACACTTTGTCTGTTCCACAAAGGCTTTACACTTTGTGCTGGGCTCCCCATAAGACCTGGCTTCTATCCAAGGCCCACCTCCAGCTCTTTCTCAGCTCTTGTGTAGGGCACAGATGCCTTATCTGGCTGTTGGCCCCAAATGAGCAGATGAGTGAGATGGCGTTTCCACCCTCTCTCCAGCTGCCAGCCCTGCAGGGTCTCCAGGAGTTTCTTTTCAGTCACTTCCGAGTTACAATACCACAACAGTTTCCAGAAAGTCACTTGGAATCAAGATAATACCTTTCTACTCAAACAAAGCAAGAGGCTGGTTAATCTCTCACAGTCTCTGCTCACATGTGATTTCCTCTTTCACCTTTTTCTTTGGGTTCCTCATCCCCTCATTTGCCCAGCAAACACTTCTCATGCCCAGGTTGGAGCGTACTGTGACGGCTGCCTCTGTAGCAGACCCCTCCTTTTAGAAATTTGCTTTCCATTACATAGGACGTACTGTTCTCTTGGCACAGGCCATCTCTCCATTTGCATAATTCTCCAATCTACAGATTCTTTGCCTCCTTCCAAATCATCACGAAAGCTGTGTGTTCAATCTACTTTACTCAAGTATCACTTTAAATTCCCATGCTTCATTGCATGTACTGGTTTATCATTTTCTAAAAATGTCTTCCTCAGTTGGTTCTTGGGTATACTGTCTCCTAAACAAGTTTTTTTTTAATTGTGATAAAATATATATAACAATAAAACTTATCATTTTATCCTTTTAAGTGTAGCTTTAAGTGGCATTAGTATATTCACATTATTGTGCATTCCTCACTACTATCCATCTCCAGAACTTTTCCACTATCCCAAACCCACACAAATTTTTTTTTTTTTGAGATGGAGTCACCCAGGCTGGAGTGCAGTGGTGCAATCTTGGCTCACTGTAAATTCCACCTCCCAGGTTCAAGCAGTTCTCCTGCCTCAGCCTCCCAAGTAGCTGGGATTACAGGCATGCACCACCACGCCTGGCTAACGTTTGTATTTTTAGTAGAGACAGGGCTTCACCATGTTGGCCAGGCTAGTCACGAACTCCTGAACTCAGGTGATCTGCCCACCTCAGCCTTTCACAGTGCTGGGATTACAGGCATGAGCCACTACACCCAGCCCACACAAGTTTTTAAAAAATGTCCAGAGGCCGGTTGTGGTGGCTCACGCCTATAATCCCAGCACTGTGGGAGGCCAAGGCGGGCAGATCACCTGAGGTCAGGAGTTTGAGACCAGCCTGACCAAAATGGCAAAACGCTGTCTCTACTAAAAATATAAAAGTTAGCTGGGTGTGGTGGCAGGCGCCTATAACCCCAGCTACTCAAGAGGCTGAGGTAGGAGAATCACTTGAAACTAGGAGGTGGAGGCTGTAGCTAGCCGAGATTGCGCCATTGCACTCCAGCATGGGCAACAGAGCAAGACTCTGTCTCAAAAAAAAAAAAAAAAGTCCAGAAAGTGGGGATATGCTTAGTTCACTTTTTAGTTCCTAATTCTGCACATAGTATATGCCTCATAAATGCTCTTGGCTAATTAAAGCAAATAAGAGGTTTAATATAAATCAGTCCATCAAACCACTTCTTAACTACTTTTTTATTAAAACATGAGAGGTAAAGCTGACCCAGAGAAATGGGAGAAAACACAAACTCATTTTACTACTCAGGAGGCTGAGGCAGGAGAATAGCTTGAACCTGGAGAGCAGAGGTTGCAGTGAACCACGATTGCACAGCTGCACTCCAGCCTGGCGACGGAGCAAGACTCCATCTCCAAACAAAAACAAACAAAAAACTCACTTATTCTAGCTGGGACCCCAACATCAGGCTAAGACTTGACCTTGGCCAGAGGACCTAAGAGCCCAAAGCCCCTAAAGAAAATAAGAATGAGGCAGTGACTCACACCTGTAATCCCAGCACTTTGGGAGGTCGAGGTGGGTGGATCACCAGGTCAAGAGATCAAGATCATCCTGGCCAACATGGAGAAACCCCAGTTCTATTAAAAACACAAAAATTAGCTGGGCATGGTAGCACACACCTGTAATCCTAGCTACTTGGGAGGCTGAGGCAGGAGAATCATTTGAAACCGGCAGGTGAAGGTTGCAGTAAGCTGAGATCGCGCCACTGTACTCCAGCCTGGCAACACAGCGAGATTCTCTCTCAAAGAAAAGAAAAGAAAAGAAAGGAAATGAGAAAGAGTGAGGCCTTACCATCCCTTCTTTTCTTGTTGTTATTGGGCAGGCTGGCATATAGTGGTGCAATCATAGCTCACTGCAGCCTTGAAATCCTGGGCTCAGGCAATCCTCCTGCCTCAGCCTCCCAATTAGCTGAGATTACAGGTGCGTGCCACCAAGCCTGGCTAATTTTTTTTTTTTAAGTTTTTGTAGAGGTGGGATCTTCCTATGTTGCCCACGCTGGTCTCAAACTCCTGGGCTCAAGTGGTCCTCCTGCCTCAGCCCCCTCGAAGTGCTCGGATTATAGGCATGAGCCACTGCGCCAGGCCTGTCATCTCTTCTGAAATGACATGGACCCTTGTGGAGTCCCCAGTCAAGCTAAAAAATTAGATAGGAAACAAAGCACTAAGAGGAACAGACTGAGCCCATTAAAACTGAGTAAGAGACTTTGAATGACTAGAAAGAACAGTGTTTCCCCAAACTTGCCTCATCGTATGAATCACTCAGGCATTCAACACTCCTGAGATGGGGTATGGGAATTTGCATGTTTAATAAGCACCTGGAGTGATTCTTACGAAAGGCAAATTTGGGAAAGAATGAACTGGAGTGTTCCATTAGCGAGGAGGGGCTGACCTAGCTGCCTGGGGCCTTTCCTCCTTCAACATCCTCCACGCAGGGCCCATTTGTCTCTTACTTCCACCTCTGCTGCCAAAAGCCTTGGATGATCCCAAGTTCTGGCAGCCCCATCCCCTGGTTGCTTCCCTACAACTGAGCTTGACAATGAGATGTAGTCCTAATTTAGAACAAAAAAACCAGGTATTCTTTGGCCAGATATTAATTAGGAAATGACTACAGATAGCTGGTGACATTATATTCTACCTTTAGATCCCGCTAGGTCATTTAATGGAAATAAGCTGGGCATTTTATATCTACCAAATCTGAGGTCAGTGTTTACAGAGGAAGACACCAGACACCAACTATAATTGTCAGAGCTGAAATTTCACCTTGGGGCCCTCCTGATACAAGCTCGCGGAATGGAGCCTGGGAGGTTCATTCACGTTCAGGCTGTTCCAGCGGGCCCCCCTGCCTACATGTGGCACAACTGTACCTCCCTCCCTACAACTTCTCCAGGTCAGAAAGGGTTATGGTAAAACAGGCTGGTGAATGCCATTTGGCTAGAGATTCAGATGTTTTGATTAAGCAACTGCTTATTTCTTATAGATCAAGCTGGACCTATAATTAATTTAGCCAGTTAGGCTTTGTTTTAATTAAAACAATTTCTGGCAGGCATAGTGGCTCATGCCAAGGTGGGAAGATCACCTGAGGTCAGGAGTTCAAGACCAGCCTGGTCAACATGGCAAAATCCCATCTCTACTAAAAATACAAAAATTAGCCAGGCACAGTGGTTCATGCCTGTAATCCCAGCTACTCAGGAGGCTGCAGCAGGAGAATTGCTTGAACCCAGGAGGTAGAGGTTGCAGTGAGCCGAGATCGCGCCGCTGCACTCCAGCCTGGGTGACAGAGCGAGACTCTATCTCAAAAAAAAAAAAAAAAAAAAAAAATTCTGAAACAATCCCTGTTTATCTTTACTTCAGAAAGTTTACAGAAAGCAGTGTTTCCATGGGAAGTCATCAAGTGGTATGCAGCAGGGAAAGTTCCATGCTCCATAGGTTGGGAAATAATGTGCTCAACAAAGTGAAATAAGTTTCTTTACTATTTGTTTTATTTTCAGAACCTTTACTATGTCAATGTAGACTTAGGAAATTCAAATAAATGAATACAATGTGCTATATTTTCTTTTTTTTGAGATGAGGTCTCACTGCGTTACCCAGGCTGGAGTGCAGTGGTGCTATCCTAGTTCACTGCAGTCTAAGACTCCTGGGTTCAAGGGATCCTCCTGCCTCAGCCGCTCTATTAGCTGGGACTACAGGCACACACCACCATACCCGCTAACTTTTATATTTTTTGTAAGGACAAAGTCTCACTATGTTGCCTAGGCTGGTCTTGAACTCCTGGCCTCAAGCAATCCTCCCATCTCAGCCTCCCAAAGTGCTGATATTACAGGCATGAGCCACTGCGCCCAGCCTATATTTTCTTAATTAGATGCATTTATTAGCAATTAAACCTTAGGTAGTTTTCCAGAGAACACATTTTAGGAAATGCTGAAATAAAAGATACTGTTACCCAGAGCCAGTTTGACCTAACAGGAATAAGCAGTTGCTACTTTGCTTGATCTCAGGTGAGTATCTCCTACCTCTGAGGTACTATTCTCCATAACCATGAAAATCACATCTTGGGGTTAAGGGGTACAGCATAGTGGTTAAGTGAGAAGGTGGTCTGGATTTGTACTTGGCCTCCCCTACTTATTAACCTCAGATGTGTTACCTAACTTCCCTGTACCTAAAATTTCCTAGCTGTAAAATGGGCAATACTGAGGGTACCTCCTCTCAAAGGCTGTGGTGAGGATTAAAGGCACACTGGGCTATTATTAAGCAGCAGAGTGCATAGTCTCCTGAAGAGAAGTGGGTCCTCAATGCCCATTTTTTGATTCTCCAGAAAATAAAAGAGGGTTCACGGGGCCCGGCATGGTGGCTCAGGCCTATAATCCCACCACTGTGGGAGGCCAAGACGGGAGAATCACTTAAGCCCAGGAATTCAAGGCCAGCCTGGGCAACGTGGCGAAACTCCATCATTACAAAAAATATAAAAATTAGCTGGGCATGGTGGTGTGCCCCTGTAGTCCCTGCTACTGGGGAGTGGGGAGGTTATTGGCAGGAGTATGGCCTGAGTCCAGGAGGTTGAGGCTGCGGTGAACCAAGATTGTGCCATTGCACTCCAGTCTGGGTGACGGAGTGAGACCCTGTCCCCCCAAAAAAGAGGGATCACTTTAGAGGGTATAGCAACATGGCATTGGGAGTATGGTAGAATTGAGGGGTGAATGGAAGGAGTAAGCACAAACTGAAGGGGGCCATTGTGCTGGAGCGTAGAGCATCTGGGAGGCACGGTGGAGGTACAGGCGAGAGTAACAGGCCCAGGGTGAAGGGGGAAGTTCAGTAAAATGTGGAGAAAGAGGAAAATAAAAGAATCAAGTCAACCTTGTAACAGATTATATAGAAATATATGCTTATGTGGATCAGTAAGTACATTATAAACACAAACACTGAGAATAAAAGGAGGAAGGGAAAAGAAAACAGTCAAACTTCACAGTTCCTTTACGACCGACTCCAGTGCACACCCTGTTGCTCCCTGACTCTTAGGGAGGTTGACAACCTAGGATACTAGTTTAGATAATGTGCAAAAGTGAATTTTACTAGGAGTCTCCAGCAGAAAAAGGAGAGGCACCCAGAACTACATAAAACAAAGGCAGGGAAGTGTTCAGACACTAATAGCCAACAGGTAGAATAGAGAGGTTCCTCCTGGTGACTTGCAGGGCTCACCTGGGACCTCTCAGATTAGGATTTCAGTGGTCTCACTGGCATTTCATGACTGACACCTACTTCCGCACAGCTGTGTGGGTTACAGTGGGCAAACATGTTTCTCAGAAACTCTATAGAAAATGTGTGAGTACCAATGAAACTAATAGCATCTTGTCCAACTTCAGTCACCTTCAGATAAGAAACTTTAACTTCCTCAAGATTTCAGGATGGCTGAGAATGAACTTACTAGTCAGTTCTGAGAAAAGTAGTTTGGTCTCTAAAACCACAAAGCAAAAAGTCAACTCTAAAAAGGATGTTTGTGGCTGGATACGGTGGCTCACATCTGTGATCCCAGTACTTTCGGAGACCAAGGCGGGAGGATTGCTCGAGTTCAGCCACAGCCTAAGCAACATAGTGAGATCCTGTCTCTACAAAAAGAAAAATTAGCTGGTTATGGTGGAACACATCTGTGGGGCAGCTACTTGGGAGGCTGAGGTGGGAGGCTCAGTTGAGCCCAGGAGTTAGTTCAAGGCTACAGTGAGTTATGACTGCGCCACTGCACTCCAGCCTGGGTGACAGAGGGAGACCCTGTCTCAATAAATAAATAAATAAGAAAAATAAAAAGGATGTTTGTGAGCTGTTCAAATCTGTGAAAATTGAACACCATTCTTTGATTATATTAAGGAATAATTTTTTGGTATGATAATGTAAGTTTTAAAAAAGCTCTTAGCTTTCAGAGCTACATGCTGAAATACCTACAGTTTGCTACAAAACAATCCAGTGGGTGTGGGGAAGTGGGTCAGGGTATAAATGGAGTTAGTTTGGCCATGAGTTGCTAATTGTTGAAGGTAGGTGGTAGGTATGTGATGGTTTATTATGCTGTTCTACTTTTGCATATGTTTGGAATTTTCCACTACAAATGCCACAAAGCGGCAGGGCGCAGTGGCTCACGCCTGTAATCCCAGCACTTTGGGAGGCTGAGGTGAGCAGATCACGGAGGTCAGGAGTTTGAGACTAGCCTGACCAACATGGTGAAACACCATCTCTACTAAAAATACAAAAATTAGACCGGCATGGTGGCACACACCTGTAATCCTAGCTACTCAGGAGGCTGAGGCAGGAGAATCACTTGAAACCGGGAGGCAGAGGTTGCAGTGAGCCGAGATCCTGCCATTGCACTCCAGCCTGGGGGACACAGCGAGACTCCCACTCAAAAAAAAAAAAAAAAAAAAAACTCCACAAAGCAGCCTGGGTATGGTGGCTCCTGCCTATAATCCCAGCACTTTGGGCGGCTGAAGCAGGCAGATCGTGAAGTCAGGAGTTCGAGACCAGCCTGGCCACCATGGTGAAACCCCACCTCTACTACTAAAAATACAAAAATTAGCCAGGCGTGGTGGCAGGTGCCTGTAGTCCCAGTTACCCAGGAGGCTGACAATTGCTTGAACCGGGGACGCGGAGGTTGCAAGGAGCCAAGATCGTGCCATTGCGTCACTGCACTCCAGCCTGGGTGACACGGCAAGAGTCTGTCTCAAAAACAGAGATATCTCACTGCACAGGCAGGCCATCTAATGTGTACCTGTAAATAGAATAGACATTGTATTCATTTATTTACTCATTCAAAAATACATGTAACATATTGTGACAAAATTCACATAACACAAAATTCACCATTTTAATCATTTTTTAAATTTTTTACTTTTTTTTTTGGAAGAGATGGAGTCTCACTATGTTGCCCAGGCTGGTCTCAAACTCCTGGCTCAAGTGATCCTCCCGCCTCAGCTTCCCAGTGTGCTGGGATTACAGGCATGAGCCACCATGGCCAGCCATTTTAACCAAAGTGGAATTTAGTGCTTTCACAATGTTGTGCAACCATCACCACTATCCAGTTCCAGAATATTTTATCACCCCACAAGGAAACCTCAAACCCAGTTAGTCACTCAGTCCCCATTCCTTCCCTAGCCTTTGGCTACCACTAATCTGCTTTCTGTCTCTATGGATTTGCCTATTCTGGACATTTCAAATGAATTAAACACATTTTTTTAGATTTAATTTTTATTTATTTTTATCACTAAAACATTCACAGGGTTTAAAGTTCAAAAGGGTCTGCAGTGAAAAGTCTCCCTCTCACCCCTCTTCCCCAGCAACACAGTTCCCTTTCCAGAGGCAGCCAGCTTCTTATGCATCTTTCCAGAAATTAAAAATTCCTCTTTCTTTACCCAGATGGTAGTATTCTATATACATTGTTCGCAGTTGGTCTTTCTTCACTTATCTCAGAGATCAGCCTATAACAGAACAAAAAGAGCTTTCCTTTTACAGGTGCATAGTATTCCATCATTTCAGACTGTTTCACACACTGTTAAGTGCTTTGGGGCTGCAGAAATTAACAAAATATGGTCCTTTTCCTAGGCAGCTCAAAGTCTAAAAAGTACTTTATTTTGAGTGGGGGTGTGGAGACAAACTATAGGTTTCAACTTCAAGGCTGATCATAATCTCAGCTGCCTTCACAGCCAAACTATCTGGAAGGAAAAAGAGAGATCTAAATAAAGTGGTCTGAGAAATATTGGGGGATTAGCTAGCAGATGTTGGCAAAGTTGATGCAAATTACTGCCTCCCTTCCACCTTATTCTCCAAGACATAATTGAACACATCACTTATATCCTCTCTTATGTTTTTTCTGATTAGAAAAGAAAGGGACTCTCATTGAGGAAACTTAGAAAGTAGATAGAGAAGCACAAAAATTATCAATAGTTGTTTTTAAGCATTTTAAACAGCGGCTTAAACCTGCACTGCATTAATACACCACACCTTAATAGCTTCCTGTAGGAAAACAGCCTACAGCATGGCAAGAGTCACACCATCTTGAAGTGAAACTGCCATGATGTTTGATCCCCACACACAAAGGTATTCTGCAGTAAGGTCTTGAAACAATGCCTGTACATAGGTAAACCCTCATAAAGATGCTTACCTAACCTCCCCAGTGGTCATGAATCTTGGAAAGAAAATCTGAAGAAATGACCAGCTGTACATCTCTACCCTAAAAGCTTGCTATTTATAAAGGATACTTTCTGGAGGGATGTGGGGATCTGCCATTCCCATGGCTGCCAAGACATCACTTCTGTTTGTAAGCCCCTATTAAATGTTTCCTTCTGAGAAACTGGATTTGTCAGCTTCTTTCTTTGGTCTCTAAGCTTAGCCTTTGTGGGTGGGTTCACATACACCTACTGACCGCGGAATGCTCCTCATTCACTTCTGCATTTGAGAGATCCAGAAACTAAAGCTACAATAAATGTTTATTTAAGGAGACAAAGAGACATCTAAGTGCATACGGTAAATGAGACAGGTAAGACATGGAGCCAAACATGTATATTTGAAAATTATCTCTATGAAATTGAATAAACGTAGGGAAGATGCAGGGATAGAAAGAGAATAGTAACTGAAAGTTAACACTTTAGAGATTCCAACAATTACTAGATAGTAAAAATAAAAATAAAAACTCAGCCAGGCGCGGTGGCTCAAGCCTGTAATCCCAGCACTTTGGGAGGCCAAGGCAGGCGGACCACCTGAGGTCAGGAGTTCCAGACCAGTCTGATCAACATGGAAAAAACCCCATCTCTACTAAAAACACAAAATTAGAGTGAGAGAGATCCAAGATGGCCAATTAACAACAGCTCAGGATTGTAGCTCCCAGTGAAAGCGCAGAGAGCGAGTGGACGCCGCACTTTCAGACGAATTTTTGTTGCCCACAGACTGGGAGATTCCTGGTGGAGGAGCCACACGGGTCGCCAGCGCGACTTTTTTGGCCGGCGCGGCTGTTTTGCCAGTGCCCCGGCACGGCGCTTCTCGGCGCGGAGTATATGGGATGGGGTGCCCCTTGAGTCCGGCTCGGCTGGTCCCGTCCCCACAAGGAGAACAGCAATTGGAAGCGCTGAGGACTGAGAGTTTCACAGTAAGCACAGCTGAACCGGGAAGGTCCAGCTCTGCGGGGAAGGGGCGTCCGCCAAAGGAAAACTAAGAAACAGAAAAAACTTCATCACCAA